>OU015496.1:15772012-15782012 GCA_907164885.2 Dolomedes plantarius
TGATCAGCATTTAATGAATTAAATTCTAAAAATGAATCTTTAAAAATTCACCAAAAATCAGAAAATGAAGGTAAAGATTCGAAAAATATTTCATTTTCAAAGAAATTTGATGATCTTTCACGTGATATAAATTTTATAACCCTCAAATTATTATTTTAAATGCAAACTTAATAAAGTTACTAAAGCAGCTTAAAAATTTAATTTTATAAAACCTCAGAAGAATTTTTCAAAAAAAATTTTTTACTGCACCCCTACACTATAAAAAGAATAGCCATGCAAAATGTCAGCCCTTTAAGTCTAGCGGTTTGGTCTGTGGGTTGTATGTCAGTGAGTCAGTTACGGCACTGTTATATATATATATATATATATATATATATATATATATATATATATATAGATGGTCGAATCTATGATTGATGTTATAACTTGGTGAGATGTTCTTTTATTTATTATTTTTTAATTGCAATTTAATATTTGTATGGAAATATTATTAACTCTTTATAAGTCTGCCGGCTGAGTGGCCAGGTAGATTGGCCCACGTTCATTCTCAGAGTGTCTTCACCGCCAGGTTGTGGCTTCGATTCCCGCTTGTCCGAGGACAAGGTTGAGATTAGGAAACTATGTTGAATCACTTTGTATGATGTTCCCATAATGAAGAAGCCAACGAATTCCGGGTGCGCATGGACGAATGTCGTAATAGGCAGAGTTCCTGCCATGTTTGTAACAACAAAAAAAGGTGTTGAAAATCCTTTACAGTGACAAAATGTTCATTTGGCTCTGAGGAGAGTTGACCTTTCTGCTGAACATTTTCACTTTGCGGACCCTTTAACTTTGATGTTCCCAATTTCTCTTAAATTTTAATTACTAATTATTAAACATGAATTACGTTGGGGGTCGGGATAAAATCAGAAAAAGGCCTCAAACCGCCAAATCAGTGCTCAGAAAATCATATCTTCAGTTATCAACCCGAAGTCCAATTCCTCCTTCTAGAATAAGAAGTCTGCTTCAGGCGACACCCGCACGATATCAGAGGTTACAAGCCATCAGTTCACTTTAGCACGTTATCTTCTGAAAGTTAATGTTTCAGAAAAGAAAAGTATGTTAAAACTGTACACGAATCTTCCATTTTCATTAAGTTATGTTGTAGAATTTCCCTTTTTAAGTTCTTCTGCTCTCTGTTATTTAAATGAAAATGGTTTAAAATATACAAGAAAATGAGTCTAAACAGATATACTAATCACATAGACTTACATTTACAAATGGTTTTCATGAATTCGAAATCATCAATTTTATTTATAAATGTGACACATATGTTCTTAGTTATATACAGTGGAATCTCGATCGATCGTTTTCGAATCCATAGTTTTTCCGTATGTGTCGTTCATTTTATCCAGTCCCAACGATCATATTGCTTTGTTATGTTTCCGCATCTATCGTTTTCCCGCATTTATCGTTCATTTCAATCGGTCCCTTGAAAAAACGATAGATCGAGATTCCACTGTATATATATATATATATATATATATATATATATATATATATATATATATATATATTGTATTGTATTTACTAGGATGGTTCGATGAATGTTTATAGAGTTTCGGTGAATGTTTCATAGAATGGTTCATAACTTACTAGGGATTGAAGTTTACAATTTACCCATTATTTTATTTAATGTAAGTCATCTCAGTAACCGACGCCGAACAGAACACAGCAATACAGAACGTAACCATACAGCAGTGACGTCAGTAACGGTTACAGGAACGAACATGAAAAACGCTCGTAGCGCCAATCGACAAAGCGGACTGTATGGAATTTACTATATATATATATATATATATATATATATATATATATATATATATATGTATGTGTGTGCGTGTATGTATGTATACATAAATATATATGTATGTGTGTGTGTCTGTCTATGTATGTATAACATTTTTAAATAGGCTTAATGTATGTAAAGACATTTTTTGTTTTTACTTCTAAATTCAGTAGTTAGGAAATGTTATCATAGTCGGTTATTTGGAATACATAGTTAGCCTTTTACGTAATAATCATAATCAAGTCGGTTTCGTTTAGATGTATTAGTATGTAAAGGATGAACTGTACATTTTCATTTATTTACTTGCCGACAAATGAAGAACTGTTGATAGATAGCGGTAGGTTTAGGATAGGACAAGTTATAGATAATATAGCATGTAGTAATGGGTGTTCCCATTTTCTATGATGTGCATTCATTAATTTGTCGCTTAAGAGGTCAGGGGGAACATATAAATCCTTTCTCAATGAAACAGAGATCGTACTTTGAAGGCAGATATTAGCCTGAGAAATATTCTCTTGGTTTTTTGTCCTCGTTCTTTGTTCATGAAAATAAAATGGAGATATGACCTTCTTTTGCTGATAAAGGGTATGAACATTTATTTAAATAACACCAAATAAACGCAATTTTTGTTTCTGTGACTAGAAATGTATCGATGCAAATAATGTATTTTTAGATTCAAAATACCACCATCATAAATCAGATAAATGAAATTTTTAAATAGAGTTTGTACTTGGATTTTAATCTTGTTATTGCGTTTCTCAAATAAATAGTAGAAGATCAACTTAGAGCTGTTCCGAAATTATCGCAGTTCATGAAAACAACAGAAATTTAAATCTGTATTAATTAATATAAATAAATTATTTCCTCTAATAATAGACAATATTTTTGCATTCTAAGCTTCCAATAATTATGCGCGCAAGACTAAAATATTTGATGCCTATATCTGAAAAATATACAATCTCATGTTTTTTTTTAGTCTAATGTCAATATAACAATCATAAAATAATCATTAAAATAAAATTCATTTCTAAAAATTACACTGTTCTAAATTTTAAAAATGACATGTTATAATGAATTTGTTATAGATAATTATATCACGAAGACGACTAAGCTCTTAAAATGTAAATCTCGAGCTAATTAATTTCTTCAAATACTTTATACAGTTGTTTTGAGTATTTTATACAGTTTCAAACAAGTCTTCAACCATCTCTTTAACTGAAAATCATTGCACTTTTTACCATGTTTTTGTTAACTCGCTTTCTTGTTTGTTTGTTTGTGTGTGTGTGTGTGTGTGTGTTTGTCCCTTACAAATGTTGCAATCGATTTTTAACTAACTTCCCGACTAGCTAGACATTTGAAACTTTTACAATAGCTCAGAACACGATGAGAATACATTATTTTAATACTTTTAGCCATCTTTAAGCAGATTTGAATTCAATTTCAGTTAATTTTGTTTTGTAGACTGGTGCAGCCATCTATCGACCGGTACGGGAACAAAAAGTTAAACTCAAGTTAACTTCCAATTAACTTCATTTTCTTCAAGTTGATGGGATAATTCATCAAAACAATTTTATAAAAGTATTTATTAATACATAGAATTTTCAAGTTTATATGATTCAACAGAAAATTTAAAAACATGGTATATAAAAAGTTCTCTTTATCTTGTAATTATTAAAATTTTTGCCAAAGTATAGGGATTATCGCGAAGTAATTAATAGAAAAGGGATTTTTTTAAGGGGACTTGCCTACGTTCGGAGCACTTTTTAAAAAAAAATACCTTATTGATTAAATACATGCATTTTTATTTAAAATGTAATATGAAATGATGGAAATATATATAATTTTTCCTAAATTTGCATACAGTTTCAAGAAATAGGCAAATTTGTATAAAAATTAAGCTAAATTTAACACTTATGCTAGAAGCTCTACACTCAGTTCAAATGAATATATTTCAATTTCCTTGATACTGTATGCTACTATTACACTTACCTGTGAAATAAACTAAAAGTTTTGTGATATTACTGAAATTCACTGAAATATGCCAAATTTCGTATAACAATTCAGAATTATTCCAAAAAAAATCTTGTTTTTTTAGTACAAATACCTGTAAAATGATCAAATCTATACATAGAGCTTCGAATGCAGTTCTAAGCATAGTACTAAATGTAAAAAACATTGCAGAAAAATTTCATTAAAATATCTTTAACACTTTTTGAGTTATGAAATTTATCGTAGAAGCAAAACACTGAAAAATCAGTTTTTCACAAAATGCATTTAAAGTTTATACTTTAAAAAAAAATATGTTATATTGATTTGTCAAAGTTAAAATTCTCCACATTTATAAGTCGAGCCCTCCTTTATTTCATGATTTGACAATTTTGCTTTTTTAGCAGCTTTTCTTTTTTTCTGGCTATTTTTACACTTGGTAATAAGCGACGTTTTGAGGCAAATTTGTATAAAAATCAAGCTAAATTTAACACTTATGCTAGAAGCTCTGCACTCAGTTCAAATGAATATATTTCAATTTCCTTGATACTGTATGCTACTATTACACTTACCTGTGAAAGGAAAAAAAAGTTTTGTGATATTACTGAAATTCACTGAAATATACCAAAATTTGTATAACAATGCAGAATATTCCAAAAAAATCCTGTTTTTTGAGTACAAATACCTGTAAAATGATCAAATCTACACATAGATCCTAGAACATATTTTTAAGCATAGTACTAAATGTGAAAAACATTGCAGAAAAATTGCATTAAAATATTTTTAACACTTTTTGAGATATGAACGTTATCGTAGAAGCAAAACACTGAAAAATCAATTTTTCACAAAACGCATTTAAACTTTTTACTTAAAAAAAAAAAACTATGTTATATTTATTTGTCAAAGTTAAAATTCTCCACATTTATAAGTCAAGCCCTCCTTCATTTCATGATTTGACAATTTTGCTTTTTTAGCAGCTCTTCTTTTTTTTCTGGCTATTTTTGCACTAGGTAATGAGCGACGTTTTGAGTTTATGATTCGCTCATTGTCGATACCCAAGTAATTATGGACCATCTCCTTTTCTATGGATAATCCTAAATTTTCAAAAACAGGTAGTAGTCCTAAATAGCCAGAATTGAACAACAAAACTGCAATATGAGCTCCTAACAACATAGTCTGCAGTCCAACAAAAGTTTCTTTTGGCAAAATTGTCCATATCATGTTGTTGAAACTCTCATTGTTATTTTGAGTTATACCATGTAAGCATTTTGAGAGGAGTGCTTGATCACATAGACTCATGTAAGTTGCTTTTATAGTGTTTATGATGGAGTCTGGAAGGCCAGGAGATTTATCAGAAATCTGTTGACCAGCATGCATTGCTCTCTGATACTTGCACCAACTATTTGGCCCTACTGGGCACTGTCCATGCATTTTATTTTTATTGTTCGAGCAACAGTGGAAAAATGCTGCTATGACAGCAGACTGCATATTTTGTAGATCTCCTGTATTGCTACGAATCGCTATACCATAATAATTCTGGAGTTTATCTATAAACTTATCAGTTAATTTTCCTTTACCTCCCAGCCCTTTCTTGTTCTTCTTTAATTTTCGTAAACGACTGCCAACTCTTTTTGAACGTGACCAATGCACTCCAATTTTGTAACGGCATTCTTACCATAAATGTCTTTCACGCTCATATAAGCTTTAGAATCCCCGTCGCCATAGTATTCGGTGTACTGCAGTCCTCGACTTTTCACAGATCTTTCAAATATGCGATATGCACCCACTACCTCCATACTTGCTGCTGATCCTTTGTGATTCGAGCATATGTGATTTTTATTTGTTTCAATCACTTCATTATTTTGATCACAAACTCGACAATACTGAGACATGACCTCCAAGTCTAAAACTTTTCCTGTTATAATAGATATGGCTGACACAGAACCATTTAGGGATGTGTGGCCACGCCGCTGCCAGGTAACGTCTAAGGACACACCACAAGAATGCTTTTCTTCAGATCCAGAACTTCTCTCGAAGCTTCATTCATGTTATTTTCAGATGCAGCACATACAGCTTCCAGCAGTTGAACTTCATGTCTTCTAAATGCTGCTTTAGAAATAAAGGGCAAGTTTAGAGTGAACAACAGTTTTTTTTCCAGCTGTATAACCCTTTCCAATAAGTCTTAAACCAAGCACTAAGAAAGAATTTATAGTGTTTTTTTTTGTTGTTCTTGGGAGATGAAGAAAAACCGTTTCTATATCCACACTTGCAAACCAAGCAAAAGTTTGAGCAAAGTCCAAATTTTGTTTCTTCTATCAGCTGCAAGCCAGTTTCAAAACACAGTGGGCAACAGAGCATGGAAAACACAGAAACTAGCGTAGCGATATCGAATAGTCTGTTTCCTTTCAGACCAATATCTTCATAAACAGTCAACTGTTCCATACCTGAAGGAATTTTTAATTTAGATGAGCTGGCAGTTATCACTTCATCACCATCAACTCGCTTCGAATTCGTATAACGATTACCATGAAAAGATCTTTTTTTAGATTTTTTAGATCTTACTTTAGGCATTTTGAAATAAAGTAATCGAAATAAACAAGTTTAAAAAGAATTTAAATACAAAAGCAGTGAAGATCAATGTAAAATATAATCAAAAATGAAGCGTAGAATAAAGCGTCGAACAAGCATGAAAGAATGTAAACAAGCATTGCTAAATCGCCGTTGTTGCCATTTTATGAAAAACAAAGTGAGAAAAAACTGTTGCCAGGTGCAAATAAATGAATCCAGATTTTAAAATTATAAGATTTATTGATAATTGAATATAAATAGAGTACAAAAACGCTAAAAAAACGGTGTTGTTTACATATCTGCTGGCCCTTTAAATGCTACTTCCGGTTTTGAAAATATCACTTCCGGTTTACTAAATTGGCTATAACTTCTGTTCTAATTATCATAAAAACAAAATTAAGACGGTTTTGGATTCCCAAAAGAATGCCCTATAACATAAAATAATAATAAAAATTTCGACATTTGACCAAAAATCGGCATTCTAACGTAGGCAGTCCCCTTAATAGTGCATATTTTTTATACATAAGAATATTTAATATTCAGATTCTAACGAATGGTGGGATGTTTATTGAATAATATCCACTGAAGAATGCATAAAAATAGGAAAGTAAAACATAATATGTCCATTAGAAAATCTAAACTGGTGAATAAACATACTGGATTGCACTTACATGCGTAAATATGCAAATGTTTTAGCGCGAGTGATCATTAAAATACGGAGATCCATTTCTTTAATATATAATAAACTGAAAAACTCTTGTATTCTCTCCGTCGCAGATATAGAAATAAAAGATGCTACAAGTGAAAAAAAAAGAAAAATACTTTATATATAATCAATTCAAATTTTACAGACACAGGAGTCAAGTAGCAGCTACGTGCTCAAGAGAAAGACAAAGCTGTGTCAGAGAGAAGAGTGTTGCCACTTGCCACATTAGAAAACTGGGGAAAAGGCGAAAGTGCCTTACAGAAGGAAAGACATAAAACCAAGAGGGAGAATGGAACAAGAAAAACAATATACAAAAACGTAGGAAAACAGAGAGGAGGGATAAAGGATCTTAAAGTACTAAGGAGACTTGGGAAACAAGTAAACAAGAAAGAAATAATAAATGCTAACAATAATTATAATATGTAAAATAAATAATAGTTAAGAAAAAAAAGAATTAAAATTTAATGAAAAATATAATAAAAAGGAAAAAGTCATAAAATAGGACTCAAGAATTAAAATTCTTTTCAGCATCGTTTATATGTTAGACAAAATTAAATCTGAGTAGATTTTTATATATTTGGAATATGAGGAAATGTAGGGATGTGTGTTCTGGTGATTACAAATATTAGAGAGACTTTTAAAAATCTTGTTTGGAAATCGATTTATTAAAGCGCCTTCTAAAACAAAGGACATTATATGAATACATGAAAGAATAAGTGTGGAACATTTCTGATATAACAACATAGTTCATTTGCTCATTGATCTGAATTTTAAAACACTTATAATCTGTCTACTATACCTCTGGAACTTATCTCTGGAATAGCTTCACATCGGCTATGAACAGAGATAGGATCTATCAACAGGGATAAGAACTTTTATTTTATTTATTGTTTTAAAGAAAGAATAAAAACGGCCAGACAGAGATTTTTTTATTACTGGAGCGCTGGGGGATATCATGACCCAATTTCCAAAAGGTTTTATTCTTAACCCTGTTCGACCCCTTCGTTTAAAATACAGATGCAACATGATATTCAAAGATTTACACTTTTTCCTTGAAATGTATGCAGCACGACGTTTTCCTTTTTGCTTTTTAAAATGTCCCCAAATATGCACGTATGGATTTAATGAGGCACGTGAGAAATCCATTTATAGAAAATACACATAAAAAATTCGGAAAATGTTAGCAACAGAAATCAGCAAATTCCGACAAACTGATTTAAAAATCAATGAATTATAATTAATATATATATATACTAGCGGACCCGGCAGACGTTGTCCTGTTCAAACGTTGTAATTGTAGCTGAAGTACCCGACGATGTCCGGAATTTTAAGAATATTTGTTAACCAAAATCAATTTAAAAACTAAACACAGTATAAGTAACATAGGAAAGATTTACCCTTTATCATTGGAGCAAAAAATTCTGAAAAGTAAAACATAAAATATATAAATTTATAATAAACCTATAAAATCCATTAAAAAACTAAACACAGTATAAATAACATAGAAAAAAAGCAAACGAATGTTATACATATTAATAATATGAAAACCCAATTAAAAATGTATAAATGCATAATAAACTCCTCGGATTTCAGCTATATTCGGTATTTCATCATAAAAATGCTGAAAAAAATAAAAATAATAATTTTAAAATATCATAAAATAAAATTTAAATTTAAATTTAAAAATAATAAAATAAAATAAAATAATAATTAAAAAAATAAAATAAAAGCTTAAATAAAAAAGCCTTAAAAAAAAAAGCTGAAATAACAGGTATAGCAAAAGTTACACAACTCTGGATTCGAACGCGGGTCGAAAGCACGGTACTTTCCGAATGGGCGACCTTCCGAATGCGCCACGATTACACAGAATTCTACTGAGTAAAGTGAAACATATTCGCTATTGGAAAGTTATTGTGGGCTGGTGATTATAAATGTCAGAGGAGTTTTTAGTCAGAAATAAGTTAGCAGGATTGAAGCTTAGTCTTTAGCTCTTCAATAGACACAAAGATATAGGCGAGGAGGATTCAAGTAACGATTAAAAAAGATCTCGTGTCCCTAAACGTGGTTGATTCGAATTTTCCATCGCGTGTCGAGAGTATCAATATGCCGTTGGATCTGATGCATTTAGAGTATAAAATCTGACTTGAAAGATCATTATTTTCATTTATTATTCTGGTTTAATATGTGACTTGAAACTTTTTGACTTTATTTATTTTTATTTTTTCGCTCGCCGTTTGCTAACTAAACCTAACGTGGACGCCATTATCTAGAGGGGTGATTTCACAAACTGTAACAGCTTCCATTTACCGGACGCACCCCCTTATAAATTGTTGGTTTTTTATTAATTAATTAAAAATATAAAAACATAT
Source organism: Dolomedes plantarius (assembly GCA_907164885.2). Taxonomy (NCBI): domain Eukaryota; kingdom Metazoa; phylum Arthropoda; class Arachnida; order Araneae; family Dolomedidae; genus Dolomedes; species Dolomedes plantarius. Next base: position 15,781,470 of record OU015496.1, read on the forward strand.
TCTATCGGATCAAATTGTGAATCTAAACCATTCTCGAATCAACTAAATTGCACACACAAAATTTCATAAAAATCAGTCCAGTCGTTTAGGAGGAGTTCAGTTACATACACACGGACAGAAGAAATATATATATAAGATATATATATATATATATATATATACTAGCTGAAAACCCGCACTTCGCTACGGAGTACATTCAAATTAAATAATACGGTCAATGTATGCAACTAATGCCAAAAAAAATATATATTTATAATAAATACGACGATCAATGTATACAATTGATGTAAAAAAAACCAAAAAAATATATTTATAAAAAAATCGGAACGGATATTTTTATAGACAAAATAATGTAGAAGAATATATTCAAATTAAATCTAATAGAATACTAAAGAATATAGTACAGTTAATATATTACAGTTTGAGGAATATATATTTTACTGTATTTTAATATTTTTTGGATAATGTCCAATTGTCTGCCGCATTAGCAAGAAAAATTTTTTTTTTGTCTATTTAGTTGTTATGCACGTGAAGATAAATTTA
>OU015496.1:15787012-15834512 GCA_907164885.2 Dolomedes plantarius
TAACTTTCAAATCACAGCAAATGGTCCAACCGTGGTCGGCATATTTTATTTTGTTGAGGACGAGAGCCAGGTTTCTATAGCGTTTTTTTAAATGCACCAAGTGTCCAACTGGTACAAATGCATACTGGCTTCTGTGATGAAGAAGGACAGGTTTAAGGCTCCTTTTAGATGAATCTATAAACAGACTCCATTCATTTTTATCGTAGGTGATATTAAATTTGCTCATGAATCCGGGATCTTCAGAACAATAGACCAGATTCTCCTCTTCCTCAAGTACTTAACAAATTCCTTTTCTCGATTCCTGTACCAATAAAAAGAGGTTACTTTGGCCAATAAGTTTTTTTCTTTCAATCTGGAGCCCAACAATACAGTTGCCTCTTTCGAAAGGCCCAGATCTCTAATAAGATCATCAAGTTCAACCTGAGAGAAAGGAAAAGGGCCTCCAGACGGCTTATATTCGGTAGAGGAGTCTTGAACTTCTGGATGTTCCGAGTCTGAAGACTCTGAAGAGATGACTGGCAATTCAGTTGGAGGCAAAGGCACTGGCACATCAGGTCTATGAGGAATGTTATCAGGATAAGAGCTTAGCTTTTGATTTTTGTGGTTATACCCACGGACATGGCAGGAACAAAAGTAACAATCATCAGAGTGGTTTTTCGACTCCCTCCATGTCATAGGAATTCCAAGTTGTAAAGTATTCTCTATCCTTTGAGCCATAAGCGTAGATCATTGAGACACTGCACACAAACTTTCTGAAGGGCACACGATTTGTCCTGATCTCTGAGTTTCATGCCAAAATACGCAAGATAAAATTGTCTTACATGGTCTGTAATGCTAGGGGAGGTGTTACAGATGGGTATTCTGTAGGTATCACCAAGGTAGAATGATGGTCAGGCAGGGAGGGAAGAAATTCAACGCCGAAAAAAAAATTATGGTAAATGTTCATAAAAATCCAAGTAAAATTGAATGTTTCAAGAAAACGTGAAGTGATAGAAATTTTTCATTATTTTTTGTGAAATCAGCACCAAAAAATACATAAAGTTCAGCTATCAATTCCCTTGTATTTTTTTTCATCGCAGGCCTGTGTTATCCATTACTATTTTTATATATATATATTTTATTTTACATCAATTGCACACATTGATCTTTGTATTTATTATAAATATATTTATACATAGTTTTGGCATTAATTGTATACATTGACCGTTGTATTTAATTTGAATGTACTCCGTAGCGAATTACGGTTTTTCAGCTAGTGTATGTATATATATATAATATATTTGGGGGGGGGGCTTAAAAAGTGATTAATTTAAGATAATGTATTTGTTACCACCATGTTATCGAATATGTACAAAAGTATTTAGTATTTTATATCTAAAATTATTAGTTGTAATGCGTGATTTATAAATTATTGTTAAGTTAAAAATTAATATTTCTATTTATACTGTGCAAAAACAAAATATCTAGTTTTGATTACGTTTCCAAGTATTTTATTTTAACTCTCCTTATCTTCTGATGAAGAATTTAAGAATCGGTTTTGGTTAGCGGCTTATCCTTTAAAGACAAAAGAGGTAAATAATTCAGGAGGTAAGTTATTTTAGTTTTCTTTTTTTTACTCTATTGTCATCAATTAAGGGTTTAGTATGTCAGAGTATTTTCTAAGGCTAAATGTTTTGAAAACACGAGATTTTCCTCCACAGAACTCCAACAGCGATCAAAGATAAAAGAACATGTAATCAAAAACATTTTAAGGATTAATATCCGGTATGTGTTCTTTCCTACAAAGAAAGATAAACTGTAGATAAACGAGAAAAAGGGAAGTCGAGTGGAAACCAAAGTTTCGCATGTCATGGTTCGGAAAACAGTAGAAAAGTTTAAATTTCTTTCTTCTACTAAACCCTAACTTCCTCAGTGCTCCTATCGAATTTTATACTTTTAACGAAAACTTCTAATGATGTAAGTTTCTATAATCGTTCCATAAAATTTGTTTCCTTTGAAAATAATCCCAAAGGTTAAAAAAATATTTGACGAAATTTATTGTAGCACTTACGACAATTATAACTTGAAGCAGTGCTTAATTGAACTTCTATACTTGACTTTTCTTCTTTTTTTTTTCGGAACACACACCCTGCTACTTTGAACGATGTGGAACGTATGAAGCAAATATTCAAAATAGAGTAAAGAATATTATATAGTATGTTAAACAAAATTATTAATTAAATTGAATTTTATCATTGTCTTCAACTTGCTATCTATTAAAAGACAGTTTATTTCAGTCAAGTGTAAATATTATATGTATAATATCCTGTGATTAATGTTATTAGTGAATACCTCCTAGTAGTTTTGCCCATAATGGGTTAAATAGATATTAATTGATCCTTTCTTTGTGAAGATAGTTTACATTTCTACGCAGCAAGTTACATTCTCGTATATTCTCTTAAATATTATCCATACATTTCATGTGATTATAAATTTTATGTTATATAAATTTGATCATTCAAATATACTTAAATTATTCGTGATTCATGTTCACTGAGAACTATTGAATGAGATATTTCAAAAACAAATTTGTATAGATGAATAGTTTGCATGGAAAAGGTTTCAAAAGGGTTTTGTTTATTAAACTGCAATGCGATAGTTTAAGTTGCATAAAAGAAAAGCAGAATCATATTTAATAGAATTTAGGATGATATTTGATTTTCAGTAACTATACAAACTAATGTTCATAACCATATTTACCAAGTGAATGGTTATAATAAACTATAAATAACACGAAAAAAAAATCAGAAATTGGGAATCATTCCTTTGCAATCTACTCGTGTGTACAAAATCAACGTAAAACTGGGAAAAATCAATAGGATTTTTGTCTTATAAAGGAAAACCTTTTAAATTTTACAGAAACTTCATAAGAAACATTTTTCTTGACTTAAATATTCCAGATTCAGTCCTGAATACTTTGAATTAAAAATATTTTCAATTCATCAAAAATAACAAATGCTATCTCCATTAACTAAAATGTAAAGTTCGAAAGTCACACCGACCTCCGCGAAAAGCTTATACAGTGGTTTATATATTCACATATTTTATATTCGCTTTACTACACTTAATATTATTTTAAATTACATTATTATACAAGTTTACACCTATTGCAGTAACATTATTATTTCACATAAACATAATTTTGTTCCAATAATAGACACATTTCCAAGATCGATATAATAAAACAATATGCAATACCATTTTCTTAGCTATAATACGAAATTAATTTCTCAAAATACTATAATATAATATTCATTGATACTAACTTATTTACGCAAATATGCACAAAGCCGATGAAGGTACATGTTCATAACATTGGCATCGTACCAAACCATTTATCCAATAAATACAATTACCTATGTGATTATTTTCACAGTTAAAAGATGTTCCGCACTTAATGCAGAATCCTTTTTTTTAAATACTTGTAACTAGTTGCATGTACTTGCTATAACTAAATTTGTTCACAAAATAATATGCAAAGAAACATGAGGAAAAAATATAAAATAAACAAATGAAGACAAATAAAAACAGCTCAACAACAGGCTAAGAAACCACGTGCGAAAATGGCATATGCTGGTCTATAAGATCCCTCACAATATTCTTAATAGCTTTCTTACAATAGTAGTCACAAAAGATCTTATACAGACCCTAATTCTCAAATCCTATTGGTGAATTTCTTCTAATGATGTAATAATTTAACATTCGAATAAACAGTGCTTCACCTTTTGTATGGTCCCGCATTGGCATTTATCGTTCTTCCTATGAATGCGCTTTCGGTAAGCGCCAAATCACCCATGTTCAGTAACGACTTGATTGATCATAAAATCTCCATAGAGTCTGCTTTCACTAACATATTTAAAGATGTTATATACACTTCTTCCCTTACTCGAATTATCCCAGTTAGCTTGCCATTCCAATTTATCTTGGTGTTCTATCTTTCTTTTTACTAACTTCCGATTATACTTACAATTGGTTTCTACCTCTTCCAACTCCGTAGTCTCTTTGGCGACTTTATCTGCCTCTTCATTTCCCTTTATACCGACGTGCGCTTTGACCCAATGAAAGTTTAATTTTAAATTTTCTCTACTAATGATACTTTTATTTTTTTGTACCTCAGCCCCTTTATAATTACAAGTGCCTAATGCCTCCGGGGCGCTTCTAGAATCAATATACAAGTCGCTATCCCTCAAGCCCCTGTCCTTCATAATCTCTAGCACTTTCTGAATAGCCCGCACCTCCGCCAAATACGAGTTACTGCCAATAATTCTGTCTCTATAAACTTCTATCAATTCTTCTTTATAATGGTAAACAACGCCCGAGCCCACTCTGTCATGAATAGTAACTAAAATTGAAAAGTAAATACTATATCTTAACGTTTCAATTACGTATCATCGTCAGGAATTACGTATCATCATCAGGAATATCATCGTCTATAAGGGCAATAGCTTAAAGTGTAAATTAATGTCAGTAAACTTTTTTCAACAACTTACCACTTGTAGGCCCTCGAGAGAATCCTTCCTTACTTTAACTTCGCATCCTAAGATATCTATCAAATATTCAACTGCATGGAAATTTGGCTAGGTCACGAAATTGTCTACTTTAATATTTGTTCTAACTAAGGGCTTCGCCACTAGGCTCGCTACTCTCGCTCCTCTGTTATGGCTAATAGCGAGATACATAGGGGTGACTCTCGGGCAATGTAACAGATTCCATCCATTTACTGTTGTCACCCTTAATGCGAAAGGCGTTTCATCACTGTTGAATTATCTGCCTTAAAATTCAATTAAAAATCGAAAATTAAAGATATAGACTTGAAATGAGGTTTATATGAATAAGAAAGCTTTCAGCTTCCAGATGATGTAAATATTTTCTTTGTAAGACAAAAACTCGAGGAGCATCGATATTACATCCACATAGGGGACGATATTTCTTGAAAAACTGTGTTTCATTTTTTGATCAAAATATTAGTTTGTTTTAAAATATTTTTAAACAAACGAGGTCTTGTTTGAAAGAGAAATATCAGTAGTCTTAGACTGTAAAAAGATCAAAATTCTACGATCCTTTTTTGGCGAGTTATCGTAATCTGAAGATGAAAGAGTCGATATTTTCCCACAAAACATAAAAAAAGAACTTAAAGACCGACGAAGATGAACCTTGTCTTACTTTGGTCCCCCCATTTTTCTGCATCCATTGGTATCGCACTCGACCCCATACCCCCAGCGGTTTTGGAGGAGATAGCGTGACAAGCTTTTGACAGTGGCAGCGGGAGTTACTTTTCTTTAGAATAGAGATATTTAATATCTTCAGTTTCAAGTTATTCATCCAATTAAGATCATTGAGAGTTTGCTTAATCATATATAAGAAAAAAATTCCAGCAGAAGGTTCCTCTGAAGTCCCTCTTCTGTCTGTAAAAACTCACATATTATCGGGCAGTTACAAACCTCTGTAGTATAGGTATGTGGATCGGTGAGACAATTTCCCATGATTTCTCATCTTTTTGCAATAAGCCGTCGTCGTTAAATTTGAGTCTGTCTTGGATATTAAACAGGCAGATGCATGCACCAGGTGTTTTCCATATAGAAGAATGTTATAAATTCGTCCATTTAAACTTTATTTTGATTCATCAGAAATAGCATCTGTGCCACACCTTTGGATCTTTCTCATCGTTGTTGACTATCTCTTCATAGGTTTCTACCCCTAGTAAAAAAGGAAAAACAACAATGCATAAATTTACTCCCTTGCAGGCTACGTATGTTTACTCTTAGGTAAACAATAACCTTCCTGTATCAGTCTTGAAACTCAAGTGGCATTTGCCTCGCAGCTGCATTAAGATATCGGCTCGTTAATAGAAAAACAAAATATCTAGATAACGGTCACATAGATAACAGTCATCGAATACAGAAACATTCGCTCGCCAAGGGTTACAACAGCTATCGAAAAATTAAGGTTGAACGACTTCAGTAACGGATTCCAACTCACTAACCATCAGGAAGACCCGGGCTCCTTTTTATAGTATGATCCAATGCAAATTTTGACATTAAATGGCATTTTATCTTCAGAAAATGTGAAAATTACGAACTAAACTAAACTCATGGCGCAACAGTCTGCTGTGGACCAAGGCCGGCGGTTCTTATAGTATCTCTTCTTTCTTGACCGTGGGCTTAGGGTGCCATACAGCATGTGTCTCAGTCAGGCGGTCAACCTGACGTTGGACCCCCAGAGTTGAAAGGCGGAGTCGACCTTGCTGAGTCGCAGGATCGAACCCTGGACCTGTGGTGGGGCAGCTTGAACACTACGCCCCCGGGCGTCCAGAAAATGTGAAAAATAAGTTGAAAATATTTTTAGTTTCAATAAGGGAAAAAATCTTTATATATATCTTTATATATATATATATATATATATATATATATATATATATATATATATATATATATATATATATATATATATATATATATATATTTATATTTATATATATATATATATATATATATTTATATATATATATATATATATATATATATATATATATATATATATATATTTATATTTATATATATATATATATATATATATTATTTATATATATATTATATATATATATATATATATATATATATATATATATATATATATATATATATATATATATATATATATTTATGTATATATATATATATATATATATATATATATATATATTTATTTATGTATATATATATATATATATATATATATATATATATATATATATATATTTAGATATATATATATATATTTAGATATATATATATATATTTATATATATATATATATATATATATATATATATATATATATATTTATATATATATTCTTGCAAATTATTATTTCAGAAATAATAAAAAAAACTTAATATATCGCTATTTTAATCCCTTATATTAGAACACCATTTGAGCGATACCCATAAAAGCATTTCGTTTAGTTTAAAAGCGTTTCAACAAGACGAAAAAAAAATTGTAAAATACTTACTTGCTTATTTCTTGATTCCAGTGGTTTTTTAAACTTAGAGAGAGAACATACAATAAAAGTTTTTGGAAAAGAAGGCTGCTTAATACTCCATTCTACAATTGAATAAATGCATTGGGTTTGTTTACTTGCTGGGATATAAAATCGCCGCTAATAAAAATAACGTCTACTGAAATTAAAGCTTTATTTAATAAAAATATTTACGGCTGCTCGTAAGAATGTGATACCTTCTCTGTCTTACTTACCGTAATTCGGTTAGCCTGATCGCGGAGGCAATTTACCCTAATGGAAAATACATTATCTTTAAGAAATGGATTCTGTTTCACGCTCGAAGTCAATTGAATTTAAAGAAAGATGCGAAAGATAAGATTTCATATTTGCTCTTGAATATTACAGTAAGATAGTATTTCTGATTTTATAAAGGTGTATATATCGGAATATTTAAAGGATTTTTGCTTATATTTTGAGTGTGTTGTCATGTAAATATACTGTGTAACCTATTCAAATAAATTTCAGTCAACAAATATCCTATACTGTAAATAATAGTTGATATATAAATGTTGCCTCATATAGTCAAAAATTCTTTATTAGATTATTAATTTTACCTAACAAATTTAACACTAAACGTAATGCGAAAAATTTAAACTTATCTTAAACATTTTGTTTCATGTTGTTCTAGTGAGTAATGGTAAATTTTTCATTGTCTAAATTCTACTTGTATGGTAGTGCAAATTTAAAAGAAAAGAACATATGCTTATAACTATGTATTACTTATATATTAGTAATACAGGATGGTCATAAAAAAAACTTTGCCGATATATGCACCTCTAGTGGCTGTTATTTTCAACCGATCGAGATGAGATTTCAGATATAGTTATTCAGAAGTATGAGCTCGGGATTCTGTGAAATGCAACAAAATGGCGGTCACGGCTATGGTTATAGGTATAGAAACTCGAAATTTTCGAATGACAACACACGCTTTTTTCCATCGAAAAATGTTCAGCGCATGCGAATACCCTAAAGAGCGTTAGAACGATACATGTATCACAAAAAAACGGACCCGTTATGCACGCACAAAAAACAGTTAATGGCCAACAAAAATATATCCACATGACGGTACCCATGTGGAAAATGTGTAATCCAAATAAAAGTTTTCTTTTGACCTATGTGTGTTGTCCATCAGTGATTGGAGTCTTGCCTCTGTATTATGCAAATTTCCTCCGTGTGCCCCGATCGTGTTTTTGTTGGCCGTTCGCAGAGTTGCTTTTTATGCGTGCATAACGCGTCCGTTTTTTTTTTTGTGATACACGTACCGTTCCAAAGCTATCTAGGGTATTGGCATGTGCTGAGCATTTTGCGACGGAAAAAATGGGCATTCTCGTTCGAAAATTTCGAGTTTCTGTAACTATAACCGTAACCGTGAGAGCCACTTTGCTGCCGTTCACAAAATCCCAAGCTCATAACTCTGAATAACTATATCTGAAATCTTATCTCAATCTGTTTAACGGAATGGCCGCTAGAGGTCCCTATATCGGTAAAGTTGTTTTTTTTTTATGACCACCCTGTACATAATTGTTTTTTAAAACCAATTTTTGTATTTTAATAGTAAAATTAAGTTCACAAGAAATAAATATTTTTTTTATAAACATTTTAGCATAATTTATTTTAAAACACCTAGTAAGCACTTTATATCTGCTTTTCCCCCACGTGTTCCGAAATCTTCATGTCAGCTTTACTGCAGGCTATATCTTAATGTGGCGTTCCATACATAATATTTGCTTATATGGAGCATAAGGAGAAGAAAAGAGTAGGCTTACCTGATATCTATCAATATTTATAATTATTTGGCGATCCCTGCCACATACTCTATGTAAATGCTATTTTAACTAGTATGATACATGTAGACATGAGGTCGTATTGTTGGTCTGAAATGCGGACTTTTCCATGTCAAAAAGGAATCAAAAAAGTGATAAAGAAATTTTATTGCCAACTTTGTCTTTGGCTACTTACCGACATTTTTATCACCAGCGATCTATAGTGACTCCTATATTGAACAATACGGTTTATTTTTACCATTATTTCCGGTATATAGTAACAATATTCGACATGCCATGAAAATCGAAATTTTATCTCCCTGGAGTTTTGTTGTAATGATTTTCATTGTTCATTTCTACACTGAATTAATGAGTTTTTAAAACTTTATTTCTCATTCTTCAAAATACAAAATATTTCCTGACGCTAATTCATAGCTTCGGGCTATTAGCATTTTTGTATTATTATAGTCATACTATCGGAATTTCCAATTTTTCAAGAGGAAGTCCATTCATAACATAAAGACCGTATTTGTTCACAAGTTTAAAGCAAGCGACAAGTAGTCATCGTTCCATTTCATTCCATCTTTTTTGAGGTTTTGGGAATTATAAAGGCCTTTTTTATGAATTCGAGATCTTATGAATGCCGTATCATTTCCATCTCATTTATCTATATATATAAAACAGTTCCGTAACTGACTCATTCATTCATTCATTCATTCATTCACTGACTGACTGACATACAACGCACAGACCAAACCGCTGGACCTAAAGGGCTGAAATTTTGCATGGCGATTCTTCTAATAGTGTAGGGGTGCACTAAGAAAGATTTTTCAAAAATTCTTCTTAGATTTTTTTAAATTAAATTTTTAAGCTGTTATTTTTACTTTTTATAAGTTTGCATTTAAAATAATAATTTGAGGGTTATAAAATTTATATCACGAGAAAGATCATAAAAATTCCTTTAAAATGAAATCTTTTTCGAATCTTTACCTCCATTTCCTGATTTTTGGTGAATTTTTAAAGATTAATTTTTAGAATTTAATTTATTAAATGCTGATCACGTGACTTCTTTTTCTGGTACTTTCAATAAATTTATCGTCACGTGCATAAAAACTAAATAGACAAAAAATTATTTTTTTTCTTGCTAATGCGGCAGACGATTGGACATTATCCAAAAAAATATTAAAATACAGTAAAAGAAATGTTCTAGAAACTGTACTATATTAACTGCACTATATTCTTTAACATTCTTTATATTAGATTTAATTTGAATATCTTCTTCTACATTATTTTGTCTATAAAAATATCCCTTACGATTTTTTTATAAATAAATATATATATATATTTTACATCAAGTATATACATTGATCGTCGTATTTATTATATATATATTGGCATCATGAAGCTACAGATGGCATTAATTGCATACATTGACCGATCTTTTTACTTTGAATGTACTCCGTAGCGAAGCGCGGGTTTTCAGCTAGTATTCCATATTTCCGTAAAAACCTTATCTTTAAGGGGACAAGGAACCTTCTAACTCGAATTTTTTTAATTTTCAATTTTCAACTCTATATAGAAAATGAGAATAACTAATTTTCTTTTTTTACTGCATTGGAAAGCCTTATAATTCAAAATAAGGAATTGTTTGAAAAAATAATGCCAGTTATCAAATTTTTTTTCAAAATTGTTAACATATTTCAGAATGTTCTATGCGCACTGTGTATTAATTAAAATCTTTAAATTTTTTATTATAAGTTTACCTTATGTATATAAATATAAATGTGCACTTAAATAAAAATAAAAAAAAAATTTTGTACAAATCTAAAGTCTTAAATATTTTTTTTTCTATTCTGCCTGTTATTTTTTTATGTTTTCACTTTATTTTATGGTCTATAAATTTGAAAATTAATTTGTGATTTCAAAGAATTATGCACAGTTTTGTGATAAACACTTCAATTAACAACTCTAAGAAATTTGGAAAATATCAGAAGAAAATGAATACGCATGGAGCCTTTTGAAAAATTCTAGCATTTTTGAAGGATTTTTTGATAAACAGGACTAATTCCTCCACAAAATACTTATTTGTGAATTCAAAGTATCTTCAATGTAGTAGAAAATAATATTAATTATACTCATGTGGTATATAGAATAAAATATTGAAAACTAAAGAAGAACGAGATTGAAGGTCCCTTATTCCCTTAATTGCTGTTATTTATGCTCTCCCTGGTCGGAAGAAGCCAGACCAGTTATCGGCTTCGGGAAATAGGAATGCGGCTTCCTTTTGCAATAGCACCACAAGGGTCGGAGTCTGACTTTAGACGGACGATGCCCGAATGCCTAGGATGTTGGCATTCGGTACCAGAGTCCTTCGGTTCGAGTCCCACTCTTGGCATGGATGTTTGTAGTCGTTCGGAATCGGCTTTAAGCAGTAGGTTCTGGTCTAATCAGCCCTCGTGTAGAAAAAATTTGACCTTAGCGTTCCAAACCAATCCAAACTAAACCTGACTTTAGACAGTTGCTACCTCAATTTTGACCGAAAAGTCCCATGGGCTACAACTGGAGGGCTCGTACATTCTCCTCGCATATTGACCACATAGGACTTTTCAGTATACGGGATCTACCTGTCCGTATCGGACACGTTAAATCCATTAAATACCTTAGCCTAGACACTATGCTATTAAATGGCGTTCGTCGATATTCGAACGAAACACTGTCAAAGCCCAACGCGCTTCCAGTATAAATCAGTTCAGTGCTACCAAATATATCAGTGTATTTATATATATATATATATATATATATATATATATATATATATATTTCTTTCCCATTAAAAAGACGCTATCAAATGATATCAAACTCTAAAAATCTGAAAAAGATTTTTACATAAGTTTTTAAGGATTAGAAATAATATATAACATACATGGTACCGTCAACTGGGGTAACTTTGGCCCAACAAACCTATTATAATTAACAAGCGAAAAAAAATTCTATGTGTTGTATCTAGAAAAAGGAGAGTGATTATCATTTATTTATTGGAAGGGCCAATAAGTGGGTTAAATATAATAGGCATAATAAGTTTATAGGTATACAGGTATATTATAATAGGTTTGTTGGACCAAAGTTACCCTCAAACGTCAAAAGGTACCCCACTTGACGGTACGTACTTAACTCTTACACAATAAAACTTACATTTAAACGATTATTTGAAACTGCTTCAATAAAAGCTCTGTCATGTCATATATAAAGCTTTTACAATAAAGAAACACAAACTTTCAAATTCACTTTCTTTAATCTGAAATGAAATTGGAAATATAGATTAATACAGGTCAGTTCAATTATGCACTATCCATTTTCCATTTCACATAAATTGGAAAACGTCGTTTAAATGAAACTAAAATTGCATTTAAAAAAAAAAAAAACAGATGGATCACATTTCTTTCAACAAAACGTCAGATGCACTTAGGGCAAACTGTTTTATTTGTTAGAAAATTTGAACAAGTCGAAATAACAAACTCCTTTTTTTTAAAATAAATAAAAAGATATCAGAAAAACCAGCAGGTAATTGGTTTTGTCAAGTATAAAAGTTTACAACTTTTTAAAAATAATCTTTATCAAATATAATTTTAAACTGATAGATGTTGAAGAATTTCCTTTATATTTCTTCGGAAGAGATTTGAGAGGAAACTGTTTAAGAGGAAAATAAAAGAAGAAAAATGCTTCCTGTAAGTGATATTACTGACTGTTAAGGCTGCTTTATCTCCTCTTCCATCATTTTGAAAAAATATACTTCCAAGGAACTAAAACTTTTAAAATATACATAACAAAATCCATGCAAACCTCTATTTCTCTCCCAAGCAATCCACATCGATACATACGCACACATATAACTAATTTAAAACATAAAATTGAAACCAATATAATTCATCCCATGCAATTATTAGTAATACTAGTAATACATATCCTTCTATGATTTACACAATACATTTATAAAAGTTGTAAAAACTTTTTTTAATAAAATGCTTTCTCATTTGTATCACATTTAAAAAAAATTTTTCTCAAGAAAATATAAACACAAATGATCTCAAAATAATCTTTTATTAATGACTATTATAAAATAGCATATATGCACGTTTGTGTAAAATCACATAACCATGTAAATTTTCTCGATATAAATTTGAAATTGGATTGAGAGATGTCAAATCTAGAGCATAATATGCATGTTCCGTTAATAATAGAAAATGAAAAATAATAGATATTCATACCACTATATAAAATATCACTTTTAACTTTAACTAAGTATGATAAAAGATAAATGTACAGGTGTAGCTGAAAATGAATCTGCTTCCATAGAGCAACAGTATCAGAACAGAAATTGCTGATTTTATTTGTTGTGTGCTGATACATATAACACACGTCAAATTTCTCTGATAAACGGATTAAACTATAATAACAACTAGCTGTACCCGTCCCGGCGTTGCTCGGGTAATGTAATTACCAATTTTTTAGTAGCCTTAACCCTTTTGTTAATGGGCGTCGCTGTCATCCTTTTCCTCACCACGATACATTATTTTACCCATATAAATTTAATCCTTTCTGGCACATTTTGGCAAAATTTTTGACATAGGATTACTAATCGAATATCACTGCAATAGTAATCGATTTCCTTGAAAGCGAATACATCACATCCTCCACATGCTGAAATTCTTTGAAATCTTCATAGATTTTTTCCACAAATACACCACAAATTATATGATATTAACTAAGTGCTGGCCAAAAAAATTACGGCATTACTAAATGCGATTTTTTAATCGATTATCAATGCAATAGTAATCGATTTCCTTTAACCACTCAATCCCTCATAGAAAACAAACGCCCCAACTCATCACGTGCATTACGTTGAAAAACTGGTTTTTCTCCTAGTTTCACCCGCTGTACCTTCGTCCGGAAATGAAGAACGAAATCTCCAAAATGAGATTTCTCGCAAGAGTTTCCGAATCATAAAATAAATTATTAAAAAATAACTACAATTTGTAAATTAATTTTGGTTCTGGCTTTCGAAACTGTGATGTCTAGGGTCTCTGAGATAAAATTTCGTAAAAATGTAACGATATTTACGTATCGATTCGACAATTTGGAAAAAAGGGTCACGGACAAAATCGCGTTTTTTTCCGAAAAACGGGTGCGTACAGGCGATCGAAAAAAAATCACAATTAATCGATAAATTAAGACAGACAATTTTAATTGTGATTTCCGTATAGTGTCATCTTTCCCGTATAGGCTCGTCTGAAAAAAAAAATTCTTGGACGGATACGTTAGGATTTAAGGAGCTTTTACTCGTCCGGGAGCTCCAAATCGCGACTAAATATTTAATTACGGAAAATCTAATTAAAAAATCGAAAAAAGGGCTTCGAGGTGCATAATGAGACCTCGGGAGGCATCTTCGTGTCGAATCTCAAGACTGTCCGACCTACCGTCTTTGCGCTGCGCCGCGAGCAGACAAAAACTCGGTCACACACACACAGACTTTGCCTTTTATATATAAAGATATAAAAAAATAAGGGCGTATCATTATCACTATTTAACATATTCTTCGGGTTTACACTTTAAGTTAAGAGAAATGCGAGTTCAACAAAGCATATTAACGTAAAATGTTTGCTAAGAACGTGAATAAAATTTCATCCTTAATATACAGTGCGTCTCAAAAATAACAGTGGAGTTTTCAATGGTTATAGCTTCATAACAAAGCATTGTGGAGTAATGAAATATACGTCAAATTGAAGAGAAAATATCCACGTTTCTTATCTGTTCAGCAGACTTCGATGTGTGCTCCCTCAGTTGCCCTGCAGACGTCAAGACCATATTCAGTCTCTTACCATGCACGGCAGACAACTTCCGCCGGGATAGGCGAAACAGCTTCAGTGATCCTTTATATTAAATGGTCCAAATTTCGGACATCAATGGAATACACTTGTGTTTTTACATAACCCCCAAAATAGAAATCCATGGGAATAAGGTTTGGCGACCTTATGGGCCAGACAATCCTCCTTTCTCGTCTGACCCATCGATGAGGAAATGTGTCCCTAAGAAATTCCCAATCGATTGTAACAAAATGTGGAGGAGCTCCATGTAACTGTTAAACGGAATTCTCCGATGTTAGTCCAGCATAGGGTTTTTGACCCGGGTTTCCTCGAACCCGAAAACCCGGGTTTTTCATAGATTTTACGAACCCGAAACCCTTGGAATTTTTAATGTAAAATCCATGGAATTACTTATTCATCTAATACAGTAGAACACCAATTATATTCCTTAATTTGGAACCAAGACCAACCATATGATGAGTTTGGTAGTAAAATTTTTAAGAACAAAATATTTGATCTGGCAACAACCTCAATAAAACGATTATTCAACGTAAATGATAATGAGTCAGAGTCTGAACCAGTAGTAGCAGTTGAGGTGGGAGTTAAAGATGGAATTGAAGATGATTCTACGAGTATTGGTGCTTGCACTAAACAAATGTACCTATATGATCAGCTTAGTATGTTTCTGCAGGAGAATGATAATAAGCAAAATCATAAAAAATCAAAATCTGATTCATATATCATGAGAAAAGAAATGGAGTTATTTAGGGCAACAAAAAGCCAACCTGAAATGCTAGATAAACTTCTCAGGTCTTTAACAACAATTCGACCAACTTCGGTGGAAGCAGAATGAGTATTTTCTGTAATGGGTCTCTTTGCTAATAAACTCAGAAGCCGACTCAATGATGATACGTCGAGTGCAATGATGGTTGTAAGGCAGTTTTATAAAAAATCAGATATTTGTACCACTTTTATTTATGTTATACATATATGTTTATGTTTATTAACATTAAATTTATTTGCTGTTATTTTTTATATTTGAAATTCTGAAATAAATTAAATGCTTCTAATAAATTATTTATTATTTTAGTTCTTTGCTATTGACCCCCTGGAACCAGCCAAGTAAACCCGGGAAAACCGGGGTTTTAAATTAAAAACCCCGTCAAACCCGAAACCCGGGTTTTAAAAAAGTTCCTCAAAATTAAAAACCCTAGTCCCGGAGTCTGTTGGATTCTGCACGTAAGCTTTCGCGCACAAAAACTTGGAGTGTTTCTCTTCCATTTAACGTATGACTCGTGTCTGCAATATAATTTGGCGCATAGCTATAGCCAATTAAAATCCCAACCTTACTTTTGGTACACACTGTAAATACTTATTAGAAATAACTTTCGGAAATATGTCGAAACAAATTATTGATAAAATTGTATTTTAAAATATTTAATTATAATAATATGAAAAAAATCGATATTATCAAAACGAAGTTTGAATATTTAAAATATAAATAGTCATCAGTTTTAACAAATACTAGTTGGTACCCGTAAAAAATGACACCTAGATAGTAAATAAATGTACTATTACACAAATTAGAATCAACACATCATTGCCAAATGTTGAAAATCATAATAATGCGCAGAAACAAATTAATGTGTTTAAGCGGCATCGTGCTTAGTGAGTGTCTAAAGCCAGATTTAAAAATGTCACTGAGCATGCGCAGAAAGCAATTTTTTAAATTGTAAATTATCGCTCATTAAACAGCGCAAAATAAACAATTTCCATCAGGTTTAATCTTATACTATTTCAACAACATAATTATCATAAAAATAAAAATAGCAGCGAGAAATCTAGAGAGACTTCTCGGAATAAACGTGATTATCATTAAAACATATCACTGAGCATGCGCAGAAATAAATTTTTGATTATGAATTATCGCTAATTAATAGAAATTGCGGTTTGAAAAACCAAATTTGACATATCTACAGATTACAATCTTTCTCTTAAGACTAAAATGAAGTATATCGATGCAGTAGTTTTCTCTCACGAACTGCCCAAAAAGTCGGCTTAGCAACTTAAATATATAGATATTTCCTTTAAGCCTAAATACTATTGAAAATAAATAAATAAGACCGCAAAATTTCTACTTTTTTTCTGTTAGTTTAATGATATTATTTTGAACAAAGGTGTAGAAGCTCTTCCAGTAGCTGTTAATTGGGAGAAATACATATTCCTTTAAGCACAAGTATTATTTATTTTTACATTTCCACTGTAATAAAGTTTAAATACTTGGCATAAAGTACTATATATTTTATATATTTTATTTCGTTCAGAGAAACTTTATCGAAAATTTCACGAAATATGTTTCCCTAATTCATAACAAAATTTTACCTAGAGCACTCGAAGTATTTCATACGGAAGACTATTATATAATAAAATGAAATTTCAGCATCTTATTTCTCCCCTATTTTCAAAACATTTCCTTCAGATAATATATCTTCTAAAACTTAAATTTAGTTGTTTTCATTAGCAGAAAGCGTTGCAAATGCATTCTTTCTTATGGTTTAATATATATACTCTAGAACGTATGATTTTTTCCTATTACACCAAAACATTTTTGCGGGATATTTAAAAGGTGTGTCAGAGAATATATTTATTACAGAAAACAATAACATTCCGCTCTTAGTTTTCATAACTAAATAGAATTTCGATCATTTTAAAAACAAGACTATCATTTCTAAAATATTTTTATATATATTTTCCAATATTTAGATATTAAAATAAGTCGATCATCAGTCAACAAAAAGTGGAGAAAATGCAGTTTGTTATATATATATATATATATATATATATATATATATATATATTTATATATATACTCGTATATATGCACAAAGGGAGGTGTATTGAATGCTTTTCATTCTTCTTAATTTTATGTATATTTTTTTTCAGAAATAGGAACTTTATTTGTCAGAAATAGGAAATTTTTTTAAAAGCTTTATAATCATATATTAATAATAAATTTTTGAGTTTAGAACTTGAAACTTACATCTTTGTTATTTTTTTATAATATTTATATAATCTTATATCAATATAGTGATAATTTTTAGTAATTGGAACTGTCCTAAAAGGTATACTTTCAATCAAATTTGCAGAACATCTTGAAAAAAAAACCGGTTTACACAATTTGAAAAATGAAACTTATTTTATGCTTGCTTCAAAACCAAAACTCTTTTTAATACTTTTTTGCACTCATATTGAAACAGTTTTGAAGTAATAGACAGAAAACATAAACGATAGAAGAAAGCAAGTTTTTTCTTAATATAAAAATATTTAATATTTCATATGAAACTATTAATAATTGTCAAAAGAAATATATTGAAGATTTATAAATGTTAGCATTTTTTATCTATACTAATATATAAAGAGAGAGAGAGCGGATTTTGTATGTGGAAGGTAATCTCCGGAACCACTGCACCTATTTGAAAAATTCTTTCACTATTTGAATGGTATATTATTCGAGATGGACATAGGCTATATATTATGTATATCTGATCAGTAGAAAGAAAGTTAGGGGCTTAAATGTTGAGCTGATGCTTCACCTTTACAAATTTTCCTTTTTCACCCATAGTCAAGTAACCATTGCAACACATCAAACAATATTTTCATTTATTATCAGTAAAACATTTAACATTTGAATTTAATTTGTCAACCATAGTTAAGTAACCCATACCAACACATCAAACTACATTTTTATTTATTATCAGTAAAAAAATTAATATTTTAAAGATTCAAGTGGAGGAGGTATTGATAAATACAAAAAAGATTTTTGAAATTGGCAACGTGTAAGTGTTTATTGAAAAAAATTACATTTGGAACCACGTTTTTTATTGAACATTTAAGGTAAAAAAAGATTTACAATTTATTGGGTATCAACTGGAAACTTATTGGTATATTATTGCAGAACTTCATTTAACTTATAAACTACTTTATGTTTTTGAATTTATGTACAATTTTATGCACAATTTGTGTAAATCGAACTCGAATTACTGAACGTTATTCAAAAATCAGTGTGTTTCATTGAAACTGTGAAATTTATTGATTATTTCGAATAGGTGTATGTTTGTTCTTTTATAAGTGAAAAAGTATTGCTTCAATTGAGCTGAAATTATGTATAGATATAGTTGATTGTTCAGATTAAAACAAAGGCATATTATTTTTGGAAAATCGGGTAACGCCGGGTACTTCAGCTAGTATTTAATAAAGAAACTCTGCCTCAACAACGTTATCTATACTGTTAGGGATATCAGTATAGGCAATAAGCTAGTACACATATGCAAATAGAGATCATGCAACATTTATGTTAATGTTAATATGACTTCTGTCCGAGAGTATGTAACAGTGGCACTGTAAGAAAGTTTTGTTAATTTTATTCTTTCCATAATTCATTACGGAACAGGTGCACATGTTACTGATTTTACAGAAATTGTCTTTACTCAAAAGGCTAAAAATATTTTAAAACAAAAATGTAAAGTTAACTTAATATTTAGATTGAAATCTCGAAAAAATGTCTTTCATCAGAATTTAAAAAAAAATGTGTGATGATAGCTTCTGTTTATAATGCATTTTTATTTTTCTACGAAATGTGTTTCAAATACCTACAAAATGCCTTTCATATGCAAAGTTTAAAATATACTGATGGCCACTGTAAATGCAACACCCTGAAGGAAACATGCAAATAACATGAATTTGCAACATGCATTAGCGGAGGTGAGATACGCAAATGATTAGAATTTCAGCGCAGACGCACATCACGCGCGCCTGTGGCGCCACTTCAAAGCGCTATTTAAGGCTTGGAGATTTCAAACGATTTCAAGTTCGGCAATTGTGTTTTTCTTGTGGTTTTTTTAAAAAAAAAACGATCAATTATGCCTCGTCGAAAGCAGCGATCATCTTTTGATCAAGTATCCGAGTTCAACAGAGGAAGGATAGTGGCCTACCGAGATTGTGGATTATCTTTCAGGGAAATCGGTAGTCGTGTTGGACGAAACCAAACAACTGTAATGCGGATATGTGATCGTTGGATGCAGGAGGGTACGACGGACCGGCGTGTTCGATCGGATCCACCTCAGCGCACCACTTCACGTGATGACAGGAAAATTGTCCGCATGGCAGTGACAGATCGCTCAGTCACATCACGAACCATAGCACAGCACATGCAGTCTGTAACGCATCCTCCAGTGTCTGCGAGTACCATTCGACGCCGTTTACAGCAGAGTGGTCTGTCCGCAAGACGTCCATTGCTTTGTCTACCCTTTACGCAGAACCACAGACGTCTCCGCCGCCAATGGTGCGATGACAGAAGGATGTGGACGGCAGAATGGAATGAAATTGTCTTTACTAACGACTCACGCTTCTGTCTGCAACACCACTATGGTTACATTCGAGTCTGGAGACACCGTGAAGAGAGGATGCTGAACAGCTGCGTTATGCACCTCCACACTGGTCCTGAACCGGGTATTATGGTATGGGGCGGTATTGGATATCACTCTCACACACCTCTAGTACACATTGCCGGTACTTTAAACAGCCAGCGCTACATGTCCGAGGTGTTGGAGCCAGTTGTCCTTCCTTACCTTCAGGGCTTGCCCACAGCCATATTTCAACAGGATAATGCTCGACCACACGTGGCACGCATTGTCCAACGGTTCTTCGTCAATCGCCAGATTGAATTGCTTCCCTGGCCGCCTCGGTTTCCGGATCTTTCGCCGATAGAAAACATGTGGTCCATGGTTTCTCTACGATTGACCCAGATTCCATCCCCAGCTGCCACAGCAGATCAACTTTGGCAACGTGTGGAAGCTGCTTGGTCTGCTGTACCCCAAGAACTCATCCAAAGTCTCTTTGAATCAATGCCGAGGCCTGTGGCAGCGGTGATCTCCAACAATGGCGGCTTCTCTGGCTACTGATTTTGGCAGGAACCACACTTCACAGAAGTCTATAAATTTTATCATTTGATACTTGGTCAACACGTTATCTACAAAATAAATTTTGCTGTGATATCACTTGTCTTTCTTGGTGTTGCAATTTGGGTGGCCAGCAGTGTAGTATTATGAGAATAAAAAGTTTTCTTTTGGGAAATTTTTAGAATTTGTTAAACATGACAGAACTATATATAAAAATCAGATGTCGGACAGAGAGAATTTTGGCATTCCATTAACATAAAAATATGTGAAGGGGGGAGATGCCAGAGAATTAAAGAACATGGAGTAATTAAAAAAAGGAAAAGAAAGTGAACTTTACGTTCAAAGTAAAAAAAGCATAATAAAAAAATTACATAATAGCCTTCGAAGATGTCGTTTTTCCTACAGAACTAGAATTCATAACCATAGAAAAATCACTACGCATAATAAATATGGTAGTAGAAATAGAGCTTGTATTACTAAGTAAAATGGCGAATGAAAAATATTAAACTCATGGCCCAAATTGAAGAAATTGAAAGGAACATTTGAGTTAAAATTTTCCATTTTCTAATACAGAGGTCCCATTTTCTTTGAGCAATTATAAGTGTCTACGGTTGAATAAATACAGCCATTAGCCACTCCCAAGAAATAAAATTGCATTTTTGACGGTGGAAAGAATAATTGACAGGACGAAAGAGAACTTTAATCTGAGGTTTGAAACAACCTTGAATCATAAATGAGACAGAAGTTTAAAGATTTTGCAAGGCAAAGATGAAATACCTCTACTTCTTTAAAACAAAAAGGCACTGCCTTAGCAGAAGAATTCAAGCTGGGTATCTCATGTTTAAAAAGTGTCTTATCTCAGCATGTAAAGAATACTATCTCCAACAAAAGTAAGACGTTGTTGGTCTATAATTTCAGAGGTTAGAGTTGACAAATCCAAAGAAACCTATAGATCACAGTAGAAATACATCTGTGTATTTTCATGATCTGAAAATTTGATGCAAATGCTTCGAATTAATTAAAGTCGACATTTCTTGTTAAATCCTGGTTCTTCAGTACTAAATTATAATTTCAATTTTCCAGTATCTGACAGAGGTGGTAAATGATAAGAGTTTCTTAGGTTTTAATGATTTGTAAACTATGTAAGTCGACTTTTCCTACATAAAATTAAATTTTGATTCTGCTAACCTTCTCTGTATTGAAGAATTGCCTCGTGTTTAAAAATTCTAAGCTTTTTAATAGTTGTGAGAAATAGTCTGTCATTTATTCTGTTACTAACAGTGAATGATTCTTTGATTTTCGGGAAAAATTCACAAAATGACCGTTTCATTTCCAGTTCTTTCGAACGTTGGAAATATGTCCTATGAGAATGCTTCATTCAAGTACTTTTTTTATCCCCCGACTTCAGCTATTGATAGACGCATCGTATAGACTCAACATATTTGACTATGTTAGTTAACTAAACAAATTATCGTCTTCGAATGATAGCATGGTTTCCCTTCATATCATTTCTTTTTTTGGACCAATGTTCTCATGGAATATGCTATTGATTATTTAAATTTAATATAGTGCAAGCATCTTTACTCAGCTGTTAAGTATGAGTGCAAATGCATAATGAGTATTTCTGCATATTGAATACTTCTTCAGTTCCAAAATAAATTTCAAAGGGGATGGCTACATGTTTCGTTCTAGTTAACAATACATCATCAAGCCGAGGAGTATTGATGTGGTTGACACAATGAGCATTTGTGAATGGTTCATTCCGACACTCACATCAAGGATGAGTCTGATGATGATGATGCCTGAGCCTGATGATGATCTGTTAACTTAATTCGAAACATGCAGCTATACCCTTTTGTAATTTATTGTGGAACTGAAGAAGTGTTTAATAGACAATTTCGCATAATATTTTTATTTAATGTCATGTTATGATTGAGATCTATTGATATTTTCATGTTCCATTTTACCTCTAGTAACATCTGTGATCTATTTATTTTTAAATATTCAGCTACAGCTCGACTGACACTCACATTTAATTAAAAAAGGAATTCAATAATTATCTACCTTTTCTTCGTGTACGTGATTTCCCCTCTGCCTTCCACTGTGTATCCTCGACAATTTTTCCATGTTTTTAAAGGAAATCTTATTACATATTTTCATATCTTCTCACGTTGATTCTAACGTTCTTTGTCAACAAAATTTGTCAACCATGCTATCATTCGAAGACGATAATTTGTTTAGTTAACTAACATAGTTCCATTTTACCTCTAGTAACATCTGTGATCTATTTATTTTAAAATATTCAGCTACAGCTCCACTGACACTCACATTTAATTAAAAAAGGAATTCAATAATTATCTACCTTTTCTTCGTGTACGTGATTTCCCCTCTGCCTTCCACTGTGTATCCTCGACAATTTTTCCATGTTTTTAAAGGAAATCTTATTACATATTTCCATATCTTCTCACGTTCATTCTAACGTTCTTCGTCAACAAAATTTTACAGCCTTTTTTTTTTACATATCTAATTTGCTTTCCAGGTTTGCTAGGAACCTTTATCACTTTATCGGATGCACAACATACTATAGTATGTACAATTTTGAAAGGAGCTCAATATAATCAAATTTTAAATTTGAAAAGATTAAAAATTAAATTAAGTTTGAACTTTTCTTAGTAAAATACATCGTTCCTACTATGTGTAAGAGTAAACAACTATTCTTCTATTCGCAAGATTCAGCAGTATTTTTTTTTGTTTATTTATTTATCTTTGTGAATGGAGCAGATATAAATCCTTTTCGAGTACAGAGGGTAGAAATAAGCTTCTTTGTGCTCGAAGTGGACAATTTTAGATTTAGAAATTTTCGCTTATATTTGTTCACAAAAAGAACCGAAAATAAAGTTCTGCTTCTTGGTATCAATAACTTTATTTCGTGTATCTTTGTGAAAAGTGTATATCCTCTTACGATTGCAAGAATTTTCTATTTCGATGCTGTTGTGAAACGAAGAAAAATTTATCTGTATGCGTCACTCAAATACAAATCATATTTTATTTGTGTTACACATTAAAAAAAGTTGTTTTTGCAAATCTAGATTCCAAAATCTTCATGTTTATTCCCCATACAATTTTTCTACATTCTTAAACTGTCACATTTTCCTAACATCAATCCAAACTTAACGATAAAATCATATAATTAACTTATGCAATCTTTTTGTTTTTTCTGAATCTGGAATAAAGAAAGAGAGATTTTTCAATATGGCAAGTAACAAATTCTAATAACAATAATTTTCAGTCTACGTTATTTTCAATTTGGTTTATTTAGGGCAGTTTAGGTTTATTAAGTTTGATTAGGTTTGTTAAAAATATTTTTTTTTAAATCTTTGTTCCTTTTCGTTCTTGATTTTGTATTTTAGTATTGATTCCTGACTTTGTAGTGTTCAGAATGTTATACACATTCTAAACACGTTTTAATTAGAATTTAATTGCCCGCATAATTATATGTAACCTAATATTGAGCTTTTTGTATCCTCTTGCCTCTTGAAGTGTTTTTTTCACAGCATTCATGAGGAAATTTAGAAATTTTAAATCAGCCCGTTGTTATGACTTAAGTAAAACATATAAGACATGCAACGATATTACTAGAAGTAAAAGTTAATCATCTATTAGGGTGAAACAGAGTCATGGAGGGATGAAGTCTATTCATGGTCTCTGCTAGTTCTTCATTAAAATTTCTATACGTAGGAGCTATAAGATCTCCAATTCTCTGAATATCATACTAAGAAACCAATAATTTGTACATATATGCCGAAAAATTAATTATCACTAAAATTCAAACTATATCTGACAAGGCAGGACCTTTGTAAAAAATCGAGATCCAACAACTCAGTAATTGATGTTTAAAGCATTACACATAAATTTATATACTACATATTAGACAAAATGCGCTTGTGGAACCCAACACATTTTTAACAATTTCTAAAGGATCATATTTTAATGAAAATTCCTCCATTAATTGCAAAAATTTCTCGGATACATTTTCATGTTTTTACCCTCACCAGAATGAAAACTATAAACTAGTTAGCTTCTCTCCAATGTAAAGCATTATAGGTTTTGCAAACTCTTAGTTTTCAAAGTTGTTCCTTAAACAAGAATCGATTGAAACAATAACTGACAAATTGGAAAACAAAACACCTATGTGATTGGCCTTTTGTAGAAACCGAAATACAAAACAAAAAGTGTATTGCGCATGGATCTTTTACGTTATTTATTTTCATTCCTTTGTTTCAACTTTAAATCACAGTGGATTTCTCTCGTGAACTGCTTCAGTGACAGCGGGAGATACTTTAAACTCTTCTATTTGTTCGTCAGACCATTTTGTCTGTCTGGAGTTAGACAACATATTCTAAAGTTTATTTTATTCTTTAATGTCCTTATAGCTTCCCCAAAAACGACGAGTTATCTCTTCAAAAGAGTTTCAACCCCTACTCCCATTTTGCATCGGGCCTTAACTCTAGCTTAAATGGAAGGAAAACGACGATAAAGCCGTGTTCACTAATGGCAGCTGGGGCACGTAAAATAGGGCGTGGCTACAATGTCCTCCAAGTTCTCAAATTTTCCTCTGGGGGTGCGGAGTCAAGTGTTCCGGTCTCGTCACTTGACTCGGTTCAAAATTATGGGACAGGTCATTTAGCCAAGTCGGACTCCGACCCTTGTGGTGCTAATTCAAAACACGAGCCGCACCTTCATCGCCCATAGCCTTCGGGACTTGATCTGATGTTTCTGTCGGTCAAGTTGCGTAAGCAACAACAACAACGACGATGAAGGAAGTGGTAAGTCAAAATTAAAATCAAATATTGAGATCATAAAATGGTCATTGTTGTTCCTCACAGTTTGAGAGCAATCAAACAAGCATAGAAACAAAATATTTTCCATAAAAACTATATAGTTTCATGAAATCCCTCGCATTACTTAAAAATTTTAACTTTCCATGCCCATTGACAAAAACTTTTAACAGAGAAGTCTTCTGTATTTGCTATCTATATATTTAAGTTGCTAAGCCGAATTTTTGGGCAGTCCGTGAGAGAAAATTACTGCATCAATTTACTTCATTTGGTCTTAAACGAAAGATTGTAATCTGTAGATTTGTCAAATTTTGTTTTTGTAACCTCAATTTCTATTAATTAGCGATAATTTACAATTAAATTGATTTCTGCGCATGTTCAGTGGCATGTTTAAATCTGTCTTTAGAAACTCACTCTTTCTGCGAATGTTCAGTGACATGTTTTAATGATTAAACACGTTTATTCCGAGGAGTCTCTCTAGATCTCTCTCTGCCATTTTTATTTTTATGATAATTATGTTTGAAAAATATAAGATTAAAAATCATGGAAATTGTTTATTTCGCGCTGTTTAATGAATGATAATTTACAATTAAAAAAATAGCTTTTTGCGCATGCTCAGTGAGATTTTTAAATCTGGCTTTAGATACTCACTAAGCACAAGGCCGCTTAAGCACATTAATTTGTTTCTTCTGCGCATTATTATGATTTCAACATTTGGCAATGATGTGTTAAGTATAATTTGTGTATTAGTACATATATTTACTATCTAGCCGTCATATTTGACAGGTATCAACTACTTGTAGTATGATTTAATACACACGTAACTTATGTACATTATCAAGAAAAAGAGAAAAACCTCCTGACATTAAAAAAAAAATTCCTTTGTAATAACATTTCCATTCCTAGATGTACATCTTTCTAAATCTACATCTAAATATTACAATGAGAATACATTTACCCCGAAAAGGAAATATATCTATGTTTCCTTATCAGTCGCATTACATTCAGAAGAATTAAAAACATGAAAACAAGTGAAAAAATAGAATTCTATTCCATATGAACTGTTTTATATGAAACCATAAAATATTTTTTTCTTCCTTTCACTATCATTAAACGAGAAATAATGGTTGAACGTCCAGCTGTTAATTATAGAAACTGAACACACTGTCAAATTAAGATAACTTGTACTGGCCATATACTAAACAATTCCTTAACTTGGATTTTCTAATTTCTACCGTAATCGACATAAAAATTTACGATTTTACTTATTTCTAATATCAGAATGATATCAGAGAATTTTGCTCGCAGGTAATTCCACTATGGTTATTAGTTTATTTCCAATAACAAACTACAACGATAGCCCAAAAACTTTAGTAGTTAAAAACAATAAATAACTCCTAAGCTTAACCCTACACTGCATGATTTTTTAAAATTAAACAAAACTTTTTTTGGTGATAGATTTTTAAACAAATAGATTGGAAAAAATATAAAAAAAAATTATATTCTTCAAATTTTTATTTTATAGAAAAAAATCGGTTTGATTCATATATGAATCAAACCGATTATGCATTAAGGTATCCGTACACCTTCGGAGGTGATTTTTTGAAATTTTTTTAATTTAGACTTTTTATCTATTTTTTATAATGACATTTAAGTTAAAACTTGAAAAAATATATAAAATATTTAGCTTTCACATTAAGATAAATTTTTCAGGGGGGGAAAGCTGGAAAAAATTGGTGAAAATTTGACATTCTACAATACATGATAACTCAAAAACAAACAATATATTTCCATTTTATAAATTGTAGAATGAAGATAATAACATTCTGTTGGGAATAGACCTATTCTCAAGATCAAACTATCTGTATCTCAGAGTTTGTAGCACTTAAAGTACTAATGTTCATAAAAATCACTAAAAAATCCATTGTCACTTGCAATTTATACCAATGTAAACAAAAAACTAATCAATCTGTAATCATGAGCATACTCTATTATCTTTATAAATATATATAGATAAAGTATGCGAAATTTTAAGGCATTTTAAGCGTAAATTTATAATAGGATATAATGTGTTAAGAAAAATGATGAATAATTCATTTGAGAAAACGCTAAAATAATTCTTACACTAAAACTATATAATTTCTTGGAAATTTCGAGATTTATTCAGTATAAGCTAGCGTGAAATAACCGTTAAGGGGGTCCAGGACACAAAATTGTTCGAATTTTCGAAAAAAAAAATTTATTGCATTAAAAATTTCTGTGTTCTTTTACACTTAAAATGATGCTTAAATAATGTTTCTATCTTAATTAGAACAGGAGAAATTATTAATTTTTTTTTGCAACATTCTAATAGAGGCCAATCGTTGCATATACCTGTAAGTGCATTTTTCTGCATGATGGTTTTTTCCCATTTCTCGTCTTTAAATTATTATAAGTCAAGAACCATTAAAGATAAATGGTTGAAATTTGCAACATGTCTTTTTCAACTATTTTACTTTAATTTTGATTCAGCAAATTTTAAAAAAATATTTACTTTTCAAAATATGATTTTTAAAAAATAAGTTACAAAATCTTTTACGTAATTTTTCATCTAAATATTTTTAATTTTTTTTTAAATTAATATTTTTCAAAAATGGTGAATCAAAATTAAAACTTATATATTTCTGTTTAATTAAATGAAAAAATTTTGAAATTCGAAAATAATATTTCGAGTTATAACGATTTTAAATTACCCCACTTTTATTAAAACTTTTAAATTTCAATCTTTTTAAAAAACTTTTTTAGAAGTTTCAGGATGTGATTTTGTTTACAAATTATATCGTTAACCATCACAAAAAAATTCAAAATTTTAACTCAATAAATAAAAAAAAATTTTAAATGTGTCTCGTACGTCCTTAAACTCTGAGATTTATTTATAGCTCAACCTTTGGACACTATGAAAAAATAAATCGGAAGAAATCTAATAAAAACCTATTAATAAAGCTGAATTCACATATTTCAAAGTAAATTCATCTTTATTTCTCAAGAGCAGAGCAGCAGAAAGTATGCTAAGTAAGCCAAACCAGTCGAAACGTCACCCAAGGACGTTGCCGTTCAGCAATAATGAAATAGAGAAGGTTGGGATTACCAGTACGAACAGTAGTAAAGAGTATAAACCACGGAGTAAAGAAATTACAAGTATTGAAAGGGTCCGACATTACCAGACAAAATATAAAGAAAAGATATCTCATATATTTATTCAAACTTCGTAAATACAAGGTATAGAACTGCTGACGGTAATCAAATGTCATATCGTTACATGTTATGAAGAAATTTTTGAAAAAAATACTGTTAAGAAATCGAATTAGGAGAGCAAAGGATGCGGCCTCTAAAAAAATAAACTTACAAATTTAACACCCTGTAGTTGAAATCATAACTGGGGACGGTTATGTCGTTTCCTTAGTCTGGAATATAAATTCAGTTGTTTTATCTTTATATAATTTGTATGTAATTTTATTTCTTTTAAAACTGCTATAAATTTCTGTTTCTCTTTCCAATTATGTCGACACGTGTTTTAACCAATTCTTTAAAACTTCCCTCCTTTCCTTGCAAAATAACAATGATTTTCAAACTTTTAAATGCGAAACATTTTTAATGGTTTGACTTGTGTGTCACTCAAGCATTAAATATGGTTTATATAAGTACATAATTCACAAGAGTTATTATTCTATTTTCTAATCACCGTCGTAGAAAATTTTTAAACACCAGTAAATATCATTTTAAAATGGATTTAGGAGCTAAAAACTAAATTATCTGTAGTTATTTTGTTGCAACATATTTATTCAAAGCTATGTGTATGCAATAATGGTTCTTTACTTTATAGAATATGTGCTATCAATACGTCATTATTGTTATTAATCCCGTTTCGGTTTAATATTAACTCTAAAAAATCCATTAATTTGATATGTGCATCGTCAACGTTTACTTTATAAGACAAACTCATCTCAGGAGATCAAGCAGCTTTCCGAACAATGGCTTGTACAGGTATGGAATAAAGGCGTTGGAAGCAACGTATAGGTTGTAATAGAACCGTAATGAACTGATGCGTGCATGCGTTGGGGCAAACAAGAAAACAGAGAATTGGCCTTTATCAAAAATTTATTCGAAAATACTAAAACTATTTTAACCCATTAGTGCCTAGCGTCTTTTTAAAAGGACGCTTACATAATAAACTCTAAATGGCTGATTTTTTAAATTTTTTTTTCGATCCAAATAGCAGAATATCATGATAAAGTGTTGTATTTTTTATTATCCATCAGTTGGTAGCACTACATTAATGTTCAATTTCTGCTTTGAGGGTCTAAAGTCAGAGTTAGTCGTTTTTTAGGTTTTCAAAAGAGCGTCACGCAAAAAGTAAGTCTATTTTATTGTTTTTCAATGTTACGAAAATATTTTATGCTGTTATCACAGTAAATACTCTTTTCGTAAATATGTATCTTTCAAAATTGTTAAAATTATTTTTTAACACTGTTATATTTTCTTTTGCGTAGCGTTCTATATATAGGACGCTAGGCATGGATGGGTACATGTTTTTCTGACCTGTTCCGCTATACGAATGAGTCTTTTTTTCTCACTTTATGATGTTTTATTACCATAGAGAAAAGGAAATGCTATTTATTTTCAGAAAAATGATGTTATAAATTATTTTTGTAAATAAAGATTATTGAGTATTCCTTATTTATGAAAATAATTTAAAAATAAATGTTCTGTTGATTAAGGAATGATTAAACAAATTTCTTATTTAAGAGAAATATTAGCCTCTTGATAATGTAATGAACGTATTAACAAATTTGCCTCTTAAATACAAAAATTTTAATCAAAGTATATGTTCTGTATTTAGTGATTTTAAAAAAATAAAGAAAAATTATGACGTACATAAGTAATCGTCTGGATTTTTTAAAAATATGTGTATTTTAAATGTCTATAATTTAATAAATTTTAAGAATTTTGTCTTTCAATCCAAATTATATTTGATCTAAATATACTGAAATGAGCAATCGATAGGTTTAAAAGCTCTTATTTATATTTTTGTTTTTATTTTAAGTTTGACTGCGGAGAGGCATTAGCTTTAATGGCAGAGTTATCTGATAATGATACAATCCATGAAGCGGATATTTATTTGGACCCACCATTTAATTAAGTTACCGATGACTGGCACTATACGGGTTAATAGAACTAAAAAAATGTCCACTCGGAGATGTTAAAGCTGTTAAGTTTTGATTTTCAGACAGCAAAAATTTTAAAATAGTTCGGTGAAATGACAATAGTGTCGTTACTTTGGCGTCTAACCATTATGGTATTGAACCTGTAGCTCAAGCCAAACGCTGGTCGAATATTGATAAAAGATTTGTAGAGATTGACCAACCGTATATTGTGTCTCAATATAAAAAATTTATGGGAGACACCGATCAAATGGATCAAAATCTTACACAATACCAGTGTTCCATACGGTCTAAAAAATGGTGGTGGCCACTGTTTTTGTTTAGCTTAGAAGCATCAATCCAAAATGCGTGGCTATTGTACAGATTATGCCCTTCTAATGACAGTAACAGAATGGATCTCCTCCACTTTAGAAGAGAAATCTGTCAGACATATTTTCTAAGTACAGTAAGAGACCAAATAACAGTCTGGCTGCAGGGAAAACCAAAAAAAACTTTCAAAAAGAGTGTGTGTGTAACGTCCTCGGTGGAAAAAGAAGACACACAGAGACTATTATATGACACAGAGTTTGTATTAACACATAAACTGTACACTAGTACAAGACAGAGAGTCTAGGCGCCTCTGCATATGAGAGGTTCTATAGGAACCAAAATATCTTTACAATAACAGAGATGTATCTCTCCACTTGTAAAAACGGGAGCCGAGAGAGGAATTTCAGGCCTTCGGTCCACACAGCGCCCTATCGGCCCTGCTTGTCGACGGACAAATTTGAGGCTCATATCCAGCCACCTTCTCTCCTTGCTTCCAAAAACTCTCTCCATCTCTTTCAGCCAGCTGGCCGGGGAAAGGGGATGCAAGAGCGACCCACGATCGTTTCTTGGAATCGGGAAGAATTCGCAAAGGGATGGGCTTTTGGTTGGATGGCCCCTTTTTCCCCGAAAAGGGCCAAGACGTAACAGTCTTTCCTTCCTCGTCCAATAAGTTTTCTTGCAGTGCTGGAAGAAAACTGCGCTCACAAACCACAAGAAAACTGTCCATGAAGATATTCACGGTAAAGCACTTAGCATTAAACATAAGGCAAGTGACCCACTAAAACATAATGGTACTAGTACTTTTACCATGCGAAACACATTATTAGAAATTAAAATATACACTCCACTTAAACTACAATTAATTTACTACACTCTGTATATATTCAAGAACAATTTTTACTCTTATAAACATAAAAAAATTACAGTACACAATATTATTACAATTAATTCCTAAATTAATTTGTACATTAATAGGCATAAATATTAGCGCGTCGATTGACATTGACATGAACCTAATAAACTGCTGACCGGCTCAGACTGTCCGCGTTTTGTTCAATCTACCAGCCGATGTACAATCTCAAAGGAATACGGTTGCATCGCGAGAGACCAACGCATCAAACTTGGATTATTTCCCGCAAACTTCAAATTTCTGCCACTACAGGGGCTCACCATTTGGCTCCGTAACTTTCCCGGTGGTACAATCCCTTCTTAGTTATGCCCGTGAGTCGTTTCCGACTCCTCAGTAAAAATCCCTTTTTTCCTGAGTACATATTCGTGAAGGTACGAGTCGGGAAACCCTTCTCTTTAAGCACCTGTACTCTAGACTTCTCAATCGCAAACGGACAATTCTGGGTCGTAAAAGACGTTACTTTCCACACTTTTTCGCTTCCGCTAAACTCCCTTTCGTTGACATTATTCTGAACCAACAAATGCTGAAGTTTAACTACACTCTGCTTTCCACACTGGTCCCTAATTGAGTGGGGAACCCGTTTCTCATCACTGCTTTCGATTTTCCCGCGGAATTTGCACAGACGACTCCTACAGATGAGAAGCCTCATCTCTGGACTCAAAATAATAGCCATTGGTCTGTAATTATCTCGTGTCCCCGTCTCCGCATAATATCCCGTGGTCATTATCTGACCCTCGTTTTTCCCTTCTCCGGACACACAATCCAATTTTCACCTCTTGCAAAGGAGCGAGCGAAAAACTATCTATGCTCTGGGGCAAAGTGGCTCCTAAATTATTGAGGCTTCCGGTTTCGGGGTTACATTCAGGAAAACTAGCTGCAAGGTCCCCTTTGTTGTTGTCGCAAACGGAAAAGTTCGCCTTTCGACTAATGGAGAAATCACTCTCCATCAGGAAAAATCAATTTAGCGTTTTCGCCTAACGGGGAATCATTTCCCTTTCCCTCCATAACTTTACAGGGTAACTCAGTTTGCTGATTTACGGTTTTGATTTTTTCGGTCAAGTCCGTAAAAGACAACTTATCGTTTCCGTTGCTAATATTAGCTGAAACGGTTTTTAAGCAACTACTATTATTTGCCTGCTCCTCACTAGAAGAAGACTTCATATGTGTTTCCCGGAACTTTCGCAAGTGCATTCTTAGAAACATCAATTCTTCCGCTTTCTGCTTCCGAACCGTATCACAAACAGAGTATTTGGACTCATATTCCAGGTCATGCTCAACTCATTTTAGCACCCACTTATAGCTTAATCTGAACGATCCAGGGTCCGATTCAAATTGCTCCAACATTTTAGAGATTACCTCTTTAAGCAAGGACCCGAGGAATTTTCTACCCATATCCTCAATTTTGCCAGTTCAAAATCTCTGTCCTCCTGACGTTGTTTTGCTAACAATTCCTCCTGACGTTTTTGCTCAAATTGGTCCCGAAAAGCTTCCAAACGTCCCTGAATTATTTCTTCGTCAAATTCGGGGCTGTTTTTAATGAGAGAAATTAATTGAATAGATCTTTTATTTTCCGATTCAATCCCTAATTCTTGCGCGAGATGCGCCAATTCGGGGTGCCGTGCTTTATTTAAGAAAGCCATCTCAAATTTAAAAATACCCAGAAACCAAACAAAACTTGCTCTTTAACATTCACAAATTAATTTAAAAGACCGAACTGTGTTACACAACATACCCTCAAAATATACTTAATAGTAATTCGATAAAACAGATTTTAGAAAAAACCACAAGAATAATTCAGTTAAAAATTAAAGCATAACTTTTAAACATAACTTTCAAAATAACTTTAAAACTCTTAAACTAGCAGTTAAAACACAATCAAATATCCTATTCTTAACATTTCCACACAATAAAAAAAATAAAGACTATCAAGTTTTAAATTTTCAAATGGCCTAAAACACTTAAACATAACTTTCAATTTTGAACTGCAATAAGTTTAGAACACAAAAAAACATAAAATTTCCTATCCAAAATTTTAAAAAAATGGTCACTGCCTTAATGATTAGCTAAGCACTTACCCCGTTTTGCAGAACACATCAGCAGGACAGGCACCACACTTCAGGGAACCAGGAGACAGTTCTTGAAAGTTCATAGAAAAAGTTCAAAGAAAACCACCTTTACCACACGTACAGTTCTTTGAAGAAATTCGGCGACACGCAGGAACCAGGACTGGTTGCGTCCTCACACCTTTAACGTAAGATGAAAGACCGAAGCTAGCATGAGAGATAAGACTCTCAAACAGGACAGCGTCCTCAAACCCTTTTCACGTAAGATGAAAGTCGAAGATAACACTAGAGATAAGACTCTCAAACAGGACAGCGTCCTAAACACGTTCGAACTGAACACAGAATGAGAGTCTTGGCGTGATTTGCACGTATCTCCCGAGA
This sequence comes from Dolomedes plantarius, assembly GCA_907164885.2. Lineage (NCBI taxonomy): Eukaryota > Metazoa > Arthropoda > Arachnida > Araneae > Dolomedidae > Dolomedes > Dolomedes plantarius. The sequence goes on from OU015496.1 coordinate 15,821,394, forward strand.
TGAAAATCTCGATTCCAGAGAGGTAATACTCTCAAACAGGACAGCGTCCTAAACACCTGTAGACAGGAGAACTTGACGTGATTTGCTCTATCTCGACGTGGCGCCTCCAATTACAACTCTGTAACGTCCTCGGTGGAAAAAGAAGACACACGTGAGACTATTATACGACACAGAGCTTGTATTAACACATAAAACCTGTACACTATGGTACAAGACAGAGAGTCTACGCTCCTCTGCATATGAGAGGTTCTATAAGAACCAAAATATCTTTACAATAACAGAGATGTATCTCTCCAATTGTATAAACGGGAGCCGAGAGAGGAATTTTCAGGCCTTCGGTCCGCACAGCGCCTATCGGCCCCGCTTGTCGACGGACAAATTCGAGGCTCAATATCCAGCCACCTTCTCTCCTTGCTTCCCAAAAACTCTCTCCGTCTCTTTTCAGCCAGCTGGCCGGGGGGAGGGGACGCAGGAGCGACCCACGATCGTTTCTTGGAATCGGGAAGAATTCACAAAGGAATGGGCTTTTGGTTGGGTTGCCCCTTTTTCCCCGAAAAGGGCCAAGATGTAAACAGTGGTGATGTTCGGTATGGCGGAAAAAGATCATTTAAATCGTTGTGAATCCAAACAGATAAGATGCGCCTACTGTGGCAAAAAATCCACAAGAAAATGCAATAAATGTTTAGTTGGATTGCATGATAAATGCTTTGAAATCTTTCGCACAAAATAGCTTGTATAGTAAAATGTGTAAAAAAAATAAATTACGAATAACTTTTTTCATTATTTTGTATTTTAATAAGACCCTTTTAATGTAAATTTAATATAAAAGTGTGTAAAAATTTATCATAAGACATAATTTATGAAATTTGTGTCTTTTAAGCTATTATTTTTGACATTTTCAGGCTTTTTAAATTGTTTTGATTTCTTTTAAATGATTAAAATACAATTTAAAAACCTTGTGTTATTTATTATGCATTTTTTCACAGAGTTCCATTGGTTTCATGTGTTTTATTTATCTAAAAACGACATTAAAAGGAATAGTTTTAGAAAATCTAAGGGTTTGAGTAAAACCTATACCCTCCCGTGCCTAGAGTCCTTTTTATAGGACGGTAACATTATTTTGAATGAAAATGAAAATTTTAATGCAGGAATTTTATTATTATTTTTTCAGTTCATTTTGCACCTGTACGAACGTAATTATGTAAAGAAAATTAAAGAATTCGATGTTGGGCATTAATGGGTTAAAGTGAAATTAATAATAGAATAAGGTCCCCCTTCATATTATCACTTAACACATGAGGAATAAGAAGCAGAGACAAAACATTCGGTCAAAGCAATTATTTCTAGTAGAATTTTTGGGAGGCACTTACTACGGTTGTAGAATACAGCGATGAATAATTTCGTTGACAGGTGCCCACATCATGTCATATTCAGCATCATCATTTGAGATTCCAGGAACTTCCACTAGACTCCGAGACAGCTCAATCGGCACTGTATATCGTCAACTCTCCAGGAAACAGCAAGCGAAAACTTTCGACCTTCTCTCGTTTCTTTTTTTGCGGGAGGGGTTGTTGTCCGTTTACCGGGGCCATTTTGGCCCGCCCCATTTTCTTTCATTGGACCCTGGGCTGCCTTTCTCTTAGCAGTTCCTGCCCCAATAGGTCTGTTATTTCACGGCTCATGTTCACAGTCAACCAATTACCTCCCCACCATAATTTTCGTTTGGGCTACCACTTTGTGGTATCCCAATGTGGTATGACCATTATCTGAAAGTTTTATTGTGGGCCATAACATAGCGTCACCATCTATCTTGCGACATTTATAGTCTTTTGATCGCTATCAATGGCCACACAGACAGCTTTGTATTTACGCCACCTTAGTGTTCCTCAAGTCTTTATTTTTTGCCTCTGGAATTGTATAAGAGTTTTATTATTAACCGTCTCTCGACCACACACCGCGCGGTGATTTATAACATTTAGTGCTTCTACCAAACGTGTATCCATGACAGGCCGCCCAGATGGCTCCCAACTGCCCGAGGAGCCACACAAAATTTAAAAAAAAAATATTTATTAGATTTCCCCCGAAACAAAATTCTGAAACTTGTACCGTATTCAATTAAAATTAATCTCCTGGAAAAATCCCCCCCGAAAAAAAAATCGATTAATCAGATTTCTTGGAACCCCCAACAGAAGTTTGCCCCAGGCCCCGTAAAGTCTCTGGGCGGCCCTGTTCCATGAACTGAATGTTGGCGATACCGCGAGGCGTCCATACCGAAATTCCAACGTTAAATATTTAAATACATACACGTCCCGTTTAATCAGAACATTGTATAACGTATAAAACTCTCAGTTTTCTCGTTGTCATTTATAATTTTTATCAATTAAATGAGTTCTGAGCAGAAAAAGGCTTATCCAGCGACATAATTTCTGCTCCTAAATACCATAAAATACAGAGTTCAGTAAATGGTGCCCAATCTTCCTGGAATTAATATAAGATATTCTGCACCATTAATCAATGAGATTTTACTAGGGGTGTGTGTGTGTGGGGGGGGGGGGAAGGCCCTACTTGACATATCGCACATGAAGCCTTATTGTGTACGAGCTGCCAAACCCGTATAAGGTTCCTATTTAAGACAGGATTGTGTATGCAGCCTTTTAGAGATGGGATTGTCTAGAGCAGTAGTTCCCAACCGGTGGTCCGCGGGAGCCTTTGGAGTGGTCCGGTATAACTTATAAAAAGTTGCCAAATAAAGGGGGATTTTGTATCCCCCTTTAGTTATAGATACAAGTCCTTCTTGTATCTATAACTGTGACGAAACAGCGCTTTATTATAGAGCAATTCCTGATGGTACTTTGTACTTAAAAGTCAAAAAAGTTCTTGAGGAAAAATCTCGTAAGACAGACTGACAGTTTTTTGCTGCAGTAATGCTGACGGCAGTCATAAAATGACTCTTTTTGTAATCGGGAAATCCAAAAACCCACGATGTTTTAGAGGTGTAAAATCTCTTCCAGTTAAATACGAAGCAAAATTCAAAGGCTTGGAAAACTGCTAATTTCTTCCAAAACTGGTTAGTTTCATTTGACAATGAGATGAATAAGATGAAAAGAAAAGCTATCCATTTTTATCGATGATTGTCAAGCCATAAAGTCGACGTAAGACTAGAAAATGTAGCACTTCATTTTTTGCCTCCGAATACTACAGCTATTTTACAGCCAATGAACCAGGGAATTATATCACTTTTTAAGAGGAATTATAGTAAAGAAGTCGTTAAAAAGATAATAGCCTGCATAGATGATACTAGTGGATTTTCTATCGATAGTTCAACTAGTAAAATTATTAGAAACATTTCGATTCTTACAGCTGTTCATATGATGAACAAATCATGGAATAATATTTTCCCTGAAGCAATAAAAACGTTTCGTAAAATGCCAATTTTCAACAGATATAACAACTGATGAATTAAATGATGAATCAATAACAAATGCAAATGATTCACCACCAGAAGGAATGACAGAAGAAAATTTTTCCAATTTTGTAAACTTCGACAATGACGGTAGAATGTGGTGAAACTTCAGACCCTCAACTAGATCAAAGCGAAGTTGATGAAGATGAATTTGATGATGAATGTACCGTTAAAAAGATTCCGTCACAAGTTGAAGTTAATAACGCTTGTGATATTATAAGACGTATCTTGGAAACGAAACCAAATACAGACTTTCATTTATTTTATAAACTAGAAAATCAAATAACATATTTGCTGCATTCACAGAACAGTAAACAGTCTAAAATATCCGATGTCTTTAGCAACAAATAAGTAAGTAACATTGTAATAATTTTCCAAAAATTAAGGGAAATATGTACATTCTACAATAAAAAGTAGCTCATTTTTCATCAAATTTCTAAATTATAACTCCGTTAAAGTGCTTCTTACTTTTAATTAATTAATTGTTTGTTAATTATAATAGTTTACATATGCCTATGGTTTAGGGAATTTTTAATTCTTTGTTGGTTAACTGTAACTTGAAAAATTGTGGGCGTGTCAGTGTGATATCGGATAATGGAATATCCCGCTTATTAGAATATTTTTCGGGGCAAATTGGCTATTCCCATTTAAGCGGGCTCGTATGTATTATACATTTGGAAGCTTGTTTCATTGTGTTATTTTCTTGTGGAACAGCTTTGAATATCGCTTTGATCTGAAAAATAATTTTCATCAACTCATGTTATGTTGATCTATCAACTACATTATATGTAAACCAGCTGAAAACCCGTACTTCGCTACGGAGTACATTCAAATTAAATACAACGGTCAATATGCAATTAACACAAAAAATAAAAAATAATATATATATATATATATATATATATATATATATATATATATATAGACACACTGCTGGCCACTGTAAATGCAACACCCTGAAGGAAACGTACAAATAACATGAAATTTACAACACGCATTAGCGGAGGTGAGATATGCAAATGATTAGAATTTCAGCGCAGACGCACATCACGCTCGCCTGTGGCGCCACTTCAAAGCGCTATTTAAGTCTTGGAGATTTCGACGATTTCTAGTTCGGCAATTGTGTTTTTCTTGTGGTTTTTTCAAAAAAACGATCAATTATGCCTCCCTCAAAAACAGCGATCATCTTTTGATCAAGTATCCGAGTTCGACAGAGGAAGGATAGTGGCCTACCGAGATTGTGGATTATCTTTCAGGGATATCGGTAGTCGTGTTGGACGAAACCAAACAACTGTAATGAGGATATGTGATCGTTGGATGCAGGAGGGTACGACGGACCGGCGTGTTCGATCGCATCCACCTCAGCGCACCACTTCACGTGATGACAGGTAAATTGTGCGCATGGCAGTGACGGATCGCTCAGGCACATTACGAACCATAGCACAGCACATGCAGTCTGTAACGCATCATCCAGTGTCTGCACGTACCATTCGACGCCGTTTACAGCAGAGTGGTCTATACGCAAAACGTCCATTGCTGTGTTTACCCTTGACGCAGAACTACAGACGTCTCCGCCGCCAATGGTGCGATGACAGAAGGATGTGGACGGCAGAATGGAATGAAATTGTCTTTACTAACGACTCACGCTTCTGTCTGCAACACCACTATGGTTACATTCGAGTCTGGAGACACCGTGAAGAGAGGATTCTGAACAGCTGCGTTATGCACCGCCACACTGGTCCTGCACCGGGTATTATGATATGGGGCGGTGTTGGATATCACTCTCGCACAACTCTAGTACGCATTGGCGGTACTTTAAACAGTCAGCGCTACATCTCCAAGGTGTTGGAGCCAATTGTCCTTCCTTACCTTCAGGGCTTGCCCACAGCCATATTTCAACAGGATAATGCGCGACCACACGTGGCACGCATTGTCCAACGGTTCTTCGTCAATCGCCAGATTGAATTGCTTCCCTGGCCGCCTCGCTCTCTGGATCTTTCGCCGATAGAAAACATGTGGTCCATGGTTGCTTTGCGTTTGACCCAGATTCCATCCACAGCTGCCACAGCAGATCAAGTTTGGCAACGTGTGGAAGCTGCTTGGTCTGCTGTACCCCAAGAACTCATCCAAAGTCTCTTTGAATCAATGCCGAGGCGTGTGGCAGCGGTGATCTCCAACAATGGCGGCTACTCTGGCTACTGGTTTTGGCAGGAACCACACTTCACAAAAGTCTATAAATTTAATCATTTGATACTTGGTCAACATGTTATCTACAAAATAAATTTTGTTGTGATATCTCTTGTCTTTCTTGGTGTTGCAATTTGGGTGGCCAGCAGTGTGTATATATATAATAAATAGAGCGATCAATTGTGTGGAATTAAATTATGGAACGGGATGTTAATTACTATGTTACTGAACAAACTGGGATACAGAACATTAATTGTGGAATTAAAATGTGGAGGATAAACAGGGTTTAAGAATTACTAATTAGATTGGGTGACTTACACTACACTTACATTACTATTGAGGAGAGTAGATAAACAGATGCATATCAATTAACTTAGATGCAACAGGATTACACAGTAACCTGAAGCATGCGGGGCCATGTGCCAAAATTAGTCAATGTTAACGTGCATAACAAGATAATTATGAAAATATAAACCATGACAATGCACAGATGGCAAATCGTATAGTGGAAAACTTTATGCGTTGTGTATATTAGAGTAAGTGATAGATCTACATACCTAGAAATAAAATACATAGCCTGCACAGCTTACAAAGAAAAGAATGGCCTGACTCACAGAATAGTTAAAAGAAATAGATTTATTAAAATTAGCATTTAAAAAAACACACAAGGTAATAACGGTATGGTCAAATGGTAAGAGATAAAAGAATACTCACATATTACACATATTCAAGCTCCTTGTTCCTATCCACGTGGGGAATTTTTAGGCTTGGCCCAGGAACATAAAAACTTGACTCACACAACGAGAGAGAAAAAAAAAAAACAGTCACTGACTCTCTCTCCTGGAAACCTGTCCTTAGCCGCTACCGTAGCGCCCACTTGGCGCGATGGTTAGCTTGGGCCAACGCCAAAGGCTGCCATATTGGCGGGTTGATCGCCACTCAGGCTATTTACAATAATCAATCTAATTTATAGTTACAAAAAAGGGGGCCTGCATTAATAAGAAACTAATTATAAAGTTACGAATAACTATTCGTGACATCCTCCCCATTAACGAGAGAAAAAAAAATATTCCTACAGACCTGTAGTTAGGTTGCGCAGGCCTAACCACAAGTTGGCAAGAACAAGTTTAAATTACTGTTATAAAACAAAAGCTAGTACTTTTGGTTGTTTGGCCCAGTACAGTCAAGATACAGAAATCAGCTTAGGTATACAGCATAAAAATGGGTGTGTGGAGTATTCAACAAAAACTTTTGCTCGACATATGAGCATATTACAAATATTGATCAAATTTTGACAATGGTCAAAATACATTATACTAAGCCTTACTCAATTAAAATTTGAACAACAACATGCAGTGACAGTAAAATGTTTGCATGATATTAAACGTTAGGGAGTTGCTGCAGAAACCTAGTGTGACAATAGTCAACACAACAAGGTCAGTCAATTACATGACACGTTACCATAAAGCAGAACAGTGCTGCACTCCATAAATGAAAAGGTGAAGTGAGTACCCGTGCACTGGCACACACTAATGAGGCAAACAAATGGGTTTAACTTAAGGTATTCTGAATTACCAGAATGATTTAAGCATTTACCAGCATTTTCTCTATGTATCTCCCATAATAAAGATAGGTGCCACCTACATATAAATTATTGTGAATCAAGGTCACAAAAATGTGCAATATTGGCACAGAGTATTGGTTCATAGGTAAGGCAAAAAGACAAATTGATTTAAAAGAATGTTTCATACAAAATTGTCCATCAAGGGATTAAAAAATAACATATGTACTTAAAAAAACAATTGACCATAAACATAAATAATAATAGAAATGACCATACACATAAATAATGAGAGAAATTGTGCCTGTACAAAATTATGTAAAGCAAACAAGACAAACAGAAAGGCACATAATGAGTGTGTAGATATCCAGTTGCACATAATAATAACTGTAACCTGAGTGATTATCATCTGGTGAGTAACAGGAACTATCAGTAGCTTAACAATGAAAAGGACTTGTGAGGATTATGAGGAGACAATCTTCTTACGGGGACGCAAGTTGTATCTCTGGGGTGGCGAGACAACAGGTACCACAGGAACATCCTCACTTATATCTGCTACATGGTGACTTTGGTCAGCTGGAAGCGTTTCACGCTGTTCAACCACAGGAGAGACATCAGGATCCTGTTCTTGGATAGTAGATTCTGGAAGAGGTGAGACCAAAGGACTCGAACAATAATTATCCACAAGTTAACATTATTAGCTTGTCTGGGTGGAGCCCAGAAAAGAAAGGTTTATGTGTCTCCTTAGTAGAGGTGCATTAGGATTTTCACATTCCTGAATAAGCATATAATTTTAGAAATAACCTTTTTACAACATATGGACCCTTATATTTTGAATTGAATTATTTGGCGACTTAAGGTATACTTGTGTCACCAACAGAAAACTTACGTAGATGCCTTTTGGCATTAACTTTAGTATTTTGGCTATTTTGGGCAGATTTTAAGTTTTCAAAGGTTTGCTGCATCAAGGTTGCAGTGGTATCACACAGTTCTGGACATAATGAGATACATTCAAGATGAGGCATATTAAATCAAAGTTAAATGTATCAGTTATTAAGGAAGTGCCCTTCCAAAAGTGCCAAGATTAGGTGATGCCTTAGTGGCAGGGTGAATCGAAGAATTATATATTGCCAATGTAAGGCGAGAGCATGTCTTAGTGACACTCCAGATTTTTGTAAGGCATAAATGGTGTTTTTAATGGGATCTATTTACCCTTTCTGAAATTGCATTTGCTTCAGGGTGGTAAACAGTTGAATGCTTTAACTGAATGCCAAACTTTTCAGTGAAGGTATTAAATACAGCAGAGGTAATTGAGTACCATTATCATTAACAATGTCTCAGGAACGACCAAAAATATTATGTAATTAATAAAGCTTCTACCAATCATTTGCCTTGATCCGCTTAGGGGATACAGTTGAAGATGGCGAGAAAATGATCCACAATATTAGCACAAACACATTATTTTCAAATGGGCCTAGGATATCCATGGATACTATCTGCAAAGGCCTTTCAGGAATGGGACTAGCCTGAAGTGGAGCTTTATGTATGTTTAAATTCTTGGTGGTAGCACAAGTTGAACAATTTCTGATAAATTGCTTGACCTTCTGAAACAGACCAGTGAAAAAATATCTTTTGGCCACAAGCTGGAATGTTTTTGCCACACCTAAATGAATGGTGTGAGCAATTCCAATGGCCTTATTAAGTAAGGACTCAGGTAGACAAATCCTCTCCCCATGGTGACCATCCTTTGTAGTCATGAGGACCATAGAGTCTTTGTCGATTACAAACTGTCTGTCATCAGAACTTCCATGATTTATAATCTTATTATAAATGGGACCAAGCTTTTTATCTTTAATTTGTGCAGACAATACCTCCCCTGGTGTTATTTCATTTAATAGACTATTTTGCACAGTTGTTAACCTTAAGACCTTTTCAAAAACTATTTGCTTATTCAGTGTGCCCTGGTTATCATTTACACAATTATCAATATAAAACACATTATTAGATTTACATAAAAAAGATGGTAAAAACTTGTGAGTTTCTTCTTTACCATGACCATACCTATTAACAGGCTCAACCAAGGAATTATTTACAGACTTATGATTACCAGATTGCACCACATTACAATTAGAGCTATTATTCACAGTATGAGTATTAATGGATTCATGATTTATACAAGGCAAAATTTCATTTGATTGTAAGATTTCAGGATGAGATTCAAGTGTTTGAGTGACAACATTAGGTTCTCTGGATAAATAATCAGGCATAAAATTTTGTTTGCCAGGTATATGGGAAAAAGTGAAAGTGTACTCACTTAAAGTCATTAACCACCTAGTTATGAGGTTGGCAGGAGAACTAGTCTTCCTGTAATGCTTAAGAGGTTTGGAGTCAGACAAAATATGGAAATGACGGTTATAAAGGTAGTGTCGAAAGGCTTCACAAGCTTTCACAATTGCCATTAACTCCAGTTTAATTGCTGGATAATTAGATTCGGCTTTATTCAAAGTCTTGCTGAAGTATGAGATTGGGTGGAACTGGTTATTTACTTTCTGAAGCAAAACAGCAGAAATTGCTTGCTTAGAAGCATCAGTATTGATATAAAACCTACTGGCACTCCAGTCTGGCTGGATAACAAAGGTGCCTTGAAAAAAATGGCTGGAGCTGTTTTGAAAAGCCTGTAGTTTCTTCAGGATCCCATTTGAGGGGAACAGATGTGGAAGTCATCACATTTAATTGGGTACATGAGCTGAGCATATTTAGGATTAAATGTCGATAATATCACATAACCCAATATAAAGCGTTTTAAGATGTTTCTTGGTTCTAGGAGGTTCAAAAGCAGTGATTTTTTGGATATTGGCAGACACTGGAAAAATTTTAACCATGAGCTATTTTGAAACCTAGATAATTAATTTCTTCTGTGTGAAAAGTACCTTTCTGAGGACAAGCAGGTAAGTTATATTTATGAACAGATTGAATAAGGTTTTAAAGCTTAAGAGAAGTTTCCTCAAAAAGAATTACTACAAATGACAATATCCATCTTGGTATGCAAACACACCAGACAATTTGGATTCTTCTATTACAGAATCAATTAGTGCCTGGAAATTGAAGCTGCAGTCTTCAACCCAAACACCAATCTTTTGTAACGAAAGGATCCCCACATTGTAGTGAAGGTTAACTTATCATGATATTCCTGAGGTAAATTAATTTGATGATAAGCATTCTTAAGATCAACAGAAGAAAATATTTAAACTGAGCCATGGCTGAGATTATATCCTGGATTTTAGGTAGAGGGTAAGACGAGTTCTGGATGATTTGGTTAATTAGTCTCAGATCTAAAGCTAATCTGAAAGCAACATGACCAGAAGAGTCAGGCTTCTTCTTGACCAGAAGCATGGGACAAGCCCACTCAGATACACACCTCTCTATGATTCCAGCTGCCTGAAGTTCCTCTAATTGCCTCTTTGCTTCAGTTTGCAAAGATTGGGGAATTGGGAATGGGAGAGTTTTGACAGGGAAATCATGAGAAAAGTTCAATTTAGGAATTATTTTATCGGTGTGACCAAGAGTGTTGAGAGATGCAGAAAAAGCTGCAAAATTATCACTTAACATGGTGGACAGAGATTGTCTTTGCCACTGTGATAAATGATTTAAATCAAAATTAGTAACAGAAAATTCTTTACGTCTAGCCTCTAACATTTCACCAGATGGTTGAATTACATTAACTGATTCATAAGTATCATTAGTATTATACATGAGATTACATTCTTCAGAAGTATTTGAATTTGTGCATAACAACGAACACTCATGTTTGTTTAAATTAGCTACATGATCATTTTCAATCAGTGCATCCTGCAGTCTGCCAACTGCCATATTTTATTGAGATGTACTGAGGCATTAGACACATTAGTTATACATATAAAAAATTGAAATCTTTGCCTTGATTAATATACTCATGAACTGATGGATATACAATAATATTATTATGGTTTGAAGGTTCAAACATAAAGTAGTTGTTGACATTATCATTACTATGTATCTTAGCACCCACCTGTACATATTTACTTCATTAGGTGGTACAATGATTTTTTGAATTAATTTACAGTATTATCAGGTAATGTATTAGGTGAGCTGGTCGCAATACAGTTTTTTACACAATGTACAGAATTACTACATTTATTTCCACAGTTAGCATTGTTATTAATTTCAGACACCACATTTTGTTGATATTCGGGTAATAAAGGTACAGTAATATCATTAATTTTTACAGATTTTACAGGGGTATCTAAGATAACCCTATTAGCATTAATGAAGTCATAGCCAAGCAAGAATGAAAATTGTTTGTCCTGAATATCAGTGACAAAGAAAGACTGTTTGAAAAATTTGTTTTGAATTTTAAACGTTAAGATTATACAGCAGAGAAATGGATTTAGAGTTAAGTGTTGATATGACAACACTTCTAGAAATATTTTATACTGTAAACTGTCCTTGTTTTTGTAAAAGAACTCACTATCGATCAACGAGATGGAAGATCCTGTGTCAATTAATGCATTACAGTTAAAATTGTTAATTTTTAATTCAATTAATGGAAGTATAGGGTTTCTGGTTGATACATTAAAATTAAGATGCAAGGTATATCATTATTAGAAGCTTCACTAAACTCAGTCTGTGTATTAGCATGACTCTGCATTCTAATTACACAGTGGTTTGAGTAGCAACAGTTTTAGTTATTATAGGTTCACACTGAGGATTTACATTATAGTCACAGGAGGCATTAACTGATGGATGAGGCAAAAGATGAGAACTGACACCATCAGGTACATCAGCTCTCATTGAGAGTTTAAAGAATTACCATTATAGGAAGCAGCATTTGGATTCAGATCAGACATATAATTACTGCGATTATTACTTCTATATGAATTAGGTCTGCCATTACTATTTACATTATTTCTTCGAGGGTGCCTATTTGACTGATTTTGCAAGGCATGCTTTAGTTTGAAACAATTCTTGGCAGTATGCCCTGCCTTCTCACAAAATTGACAGACCATTCTCTGCTTAGGCCTGAACTTACTATTATTAGCATTATTATGACGTACCCTGTTATTATATTTATAGCTCACATTATTATTTACATAATTACATTTTTGTGGGCTTACACTAGACACTATCTGCGAGTCATTTTTCGTACACTGGGAACTTGATCCCTGGTCTAAAACCTTAAGTTTTTGTTTCAGAGCTGACATTTTCCTGCTTTAATAAAAAGACTTCAGCACTACTATCCACTGCTTCAGAATTTGAAGCACCAGTTATATGAGAGTCAATGGATTGAAGTGTTTGAGCTCTCCTTACAGCAATAGAAAACTCCTTCACATCCTCTTTTAAAAGCTGAGTTTTAATTGAAGAGGGTAAAGCAGCCATCAATTGTACAAATTTCAAAGAATCAATGGTATTCCTATCCTTGATTTGTGGATAGAGTTTTGTTATGTGCTGAGACAGTCTATACGAAAAGTTTTTTATTGATTCACCTGGTAGCAAATTTAACGTCACACATGCATAATTAGTGCACTCCTCCTTATTCAGAAAAAAATCACTGAGTTCATTAAGCACTACGTTTGGGTCATCAGACTGCAACAGGTCTTGGGATGAGCTCACAAACTTTAATGCAGCACCGATCAGTTTGGATTTTATAAATGCAGCAGTGTGCGTTGCCGACCATTTATTTAAGTCAGAGACTTGAGTTACTTGATGTTTAAACAAATTAAATGTTTCATGGTCGCCATCCCATGGAGCAATATTAATTTGAAAAGTATGTGAATTAGCCATCATACTATTATTTGATCTAGGCATAAGGCTAAACAAGTTATGACTAACACAGGCGAGGGAATAAAAATAAGTCAGCAGTGAAAGAAAC
>OU015496.1:15839512-15840596 GCA_907164885.2 Dolomedes plantarius
AGACACTAAATTTGAATGGACAGATGATTGCCAGAAAGCTTTTCAGGATTTAAAAGACGCTCTAATTTATAGACCTATTTTATCTATTTATAATCCCAATTACCCATGCCATATTTTCGTGGATGCGTCTGGACAAACGGTAAGTGCAATCTTAAAACAACAACACCCTGATGGAAGTTTGCATCCCATAGCCTATCATTCTCGAAAACTTAGAACCTATGAACAAAATTATGCCATTACCGAGCTGGAATGCTTGTCAATTATTGATGCTGTTGATAGATATTATTGTTATTTACATGGGACTCATTTTACTGTTCATACTGATCATGCTGCACTTGTCTGGTTAAAAAGTATTAAACACCCAACGGACGATTATTCCGATGGTCACTTAAACTTTCCATGTACGATTTTGACATTAAATATAAAAAAGGTTCTACAAATTATGAAGCCGATATGTTAACTAGAAACCCAATTTCTCACCATGTAACTTTACGTGAACGTGACCCATTGTTGACATTGTAAGAAATCGAGCATCATCAAAATTTGGATAATGTAAACGGTAAGAAGTTTAAAAAAGTTAATAATGTATGGACAATTAAAAAACAAGGTTTAATGAAAATTGTTGTGCCCTTCTCTTTACGTTTAAAATTATTAGAAAAAGCCCATGTTAATTATGTACATTTAGGAGTTTCGGCAAAGTTAAATCTGATATCCCCTCAATATTATTGGATTGGAATAACTAAAGATGTGAGTAACTATGTGAAACATTGTGAAGTATGTCAATTAAATAAGAAGTGTAGACAAAAAAGATTTGGTCTCTTACAAATGTTACCCCCTACCAGTGAACCCTTTGAAATTCTTGCCATAGACACTGTTGGTGGCTTAAATTATTATGAGTCTACAAAGAAATATTTACACATAGTTATAGATCATGCCACGAGGTATATATGGACCTTTGCTTCTAAAAATGAAAATACAGATACTTATATTAATTGTTTAACACAAATTTTTCAACACCAAGTACCAAAGAAAATTTTAAGTGATAGAAATAGTGCTTTTACTTCCTCCAAATTTAAACATTTTG